>JAOXYD010247454.1:0-16648 GCA_028565735.1 Pinacopodium congolense
CTAACTTGATCACTTAGAATAAAGTTAAGAATTAACCTTACGATTGGAAAAATCCACTTAAATTATTGGATAATTCATTAAATGTAAAAAATGAATGATCAAATGTTGGTTAATTATGAGGGTTTTAATCTAAAAAATGTAATTGTTAGATTAAGCTCCTTAAACTTTAAACTTAATGCCTAAAATTGATGCGTAACTAAACATCAATTTAGGTTAATTAGAGAAAAGGCATTATCTTAACCATAGCATTGCCTTGAATTAGTGAAGATACCCTAGGTTAAGCCTTATAACCTTTAATTAACTCATTTAGATCATTAAAAGCCAAAGCCTTAGCTATTTAAATGGTTTAGAAAATCCTTAAGATCATTCTTAATCTTCTTTTATAATTTGGAATTTTTAATTTAATTTAATAAATTTTAATGAGTTAATTTACTCAATCTAGCCTCTTTAGATAGTTGTGATATAAGTGATTTAGTACTTGTAAAGTTGCATCCCCGTGGGAACTATAATTTGGATCTAAAATACTCTACTTTATTACTTATTGACAAGTATACTTGCAGAATAGTTGGATTTATGTTTCTTTAAGAAAGTGTGTGCTTAATTGCTAAAATTAATAATTAATTTGGATGATTTAGGTTAAACCAATATTAACAAGTTTTTGGCGCTGATACTAGGAAATCACCAATATAATTAGGATACTAGGAACAAATTGTTGTTAATGACTTTGGAGCTTATTAATATTATCTATATTGTTTAAATGTGATTTTATTGCCTTTTTCTGAAATGTGCTTTATTTCTTATTATGTTCTTTCTTAGTTAGAGGTTTTTTTTTATTTTTATTGATTGTTTAGTTTTGTATACATACCCTGGGACAAAAACCCACGAAATTTGAATTTGATTTGTAGCCTGAGCGAACGATACGTAGGCAAAAGAAAGAATAAAAAGTGAACACGTTTGAAATAATAGGAGTAGTAACTTCTAGTAAGGAACCTTTTGATTTAGAAATGGAGCCACAAGAACACTTAGTTGAGAGACCTTAAGAAGGAGTTAGACAACCAATGATGATAGATTGGGCTTTAGGAAATAAAGTAAGATCTATGGATAGCATTATGACACTTAGGGACAACTCAAATAATTTTGAAATTATGGTCAATGCATCCCAATATGGTGGTTCTACCTTAGAATATCATATTGAAAAATTACAAAATTTCTTAGATAATTGTGATCTTTCTAGGGGCAATGGAGTGTTTGATGACGCGGTTAAACTTAAAGTTTTTTCATTTTTTACTTAAAGACAGGACTAGATTTTGGATTAACATTTCCACAAATTGCCAAATTGCTTATCTAAATTTGCATTCTTTAACCCTTGAGGGTAAGGGATTCTAGGCTTGCATTGTTAAACATTAAAGTCAAGAAAAGGTTTATGAATTACTCCTCCTTACTCTCTACATCCTTTTCCTTTTCTTTTCTTTTTATTTTTCTATTTCCATGACTGTTTCCTCACTCTTTTCTTATTTTTTTCCATTTTTCTTCTTTTCTAATCCTCACTTTCCACTTCCTTACCTCTTCTCAGAGTAATTGCCTTGACATGTTCTCTAGGATTGGTCTTGGTAATACTAGTTAGCTTATTGAGTAGTTACTCTAGTAAAATTTGAGCAATTTTATCTACTTCAGTTTCTAGATTCTTGATAGAAGTTTTATGATTTTGTAATCTAGACTCATTACCCTTAATATATTTTAAAACAGTGTCCTTAAAATTTTGATTTTTTAAGTAGAGATGGGTTAGCCCTAAAATTAGGTGGTGGGCCTCTTTATAGGTTAGTTGGGGGATGGTAGGTATTTTGGTTGCCTCACCATGGAAATTTAGGGTGGCTTTTCCATCTAAGATTTTAAGTATTTAAATATGGATTGCCTCGTTGCCTATTATAGTCAACATATTGAGCTTGTTTAGGTTCTTTGGTTAATGGGCTTCCTCCTTGACAATTTATTGATACATGGGAAGAATCAGCACAATGATCAGACTCTATAGGACTCCTAAAAACACTACTACTAGCTTCACTCACCAAATTTTCTAATTTTTTATTTAGGACATCCATTAAAGTTGCTGAAGTTATGATATAATGAATCTCATGAGCTCCATACGGCTTCCTAGGATGACATTCAGAATTGTATTAAAACTATTTATTGCCATCTCTTCAATTAGATTGTAAACTTTGTCTGGAGTCTTCTTCATGAAACTACCTCTTGCTATAACATCTATGGCGCCGTGAGTAAAGGGTGTGATGCTAGTGTAGAAAATATTAACTTGCTGCCACCTATTGAAACCATGGCAAGGACACTTGGTTAGCTTCTTTCTAAACCTTTCCTATGCCTCATATAGGCTTTCATTTTCATATTCAACAAAATAACTAATCTTAATTTTCATCTTTTCTATTTTGGTATATGGTAAGATTTTTGCTACGAAAAGCTTCATTAAATCTTCCTATGTTGTAAAAAGAAGATGGGTGTTAAAAATTTGGCTACAAAAAGCTTCATTAAATCTTCCTATGTTGTAAAAATAGGATAGGTGTTTAATCGGACTCTATCTTTCTCTCTAAGGAAAAATGGAAAAAGTTTAAGTTTAACTGCTTCATCTGACACTAAATTGCTCCTAAAAACATCACAAATATCTAAGAAATTTTGTAAGTGTTCACTAGGATCTTCTAACGCTGAACCACCAAATTTGGATGCTTTGAACATAGAAATTATACCATGAGAGATTTAAAAATTATTTGAGTTAACCTTAAGTTGCCTAATGCTAGCGACAGGTCTTCCTTTATTTAGTAAAGCCAAATCTATCATGGTTGGTTGTCTAGCTCATTCCTGAGGTTTCTTAATTAAGTATTCTTATGGCTTCATTTCTAAATCAAAATGTTCCTCACTATAAGTTTCTACTCCTATTGTTTTAGATTAGCTCGCTCATGATTCTTTCTTTTTCCTATTGGTCATTCACTCAATCTTCAAATGAAATTCAATTTTCTCAGGGTTTTATCCCTGAGTATATATACAAAACTAAGCAAGCAATAAAAATAAAACAAACTACAAACTAAAAAAGGACATAGTAAAAAACAAAGCACAATTCACACAAAGGAGAAAAAGAAGAAGAAGAAGCAAATTTAAACAATGTAAATAATTTTAATAAGCTTTAAAGTAATTAACACCAATTTATTTCTAGTATTCTAATTATGTTTGAGATTTTCCAATAACAGTGCTAAAAGCTTTTTGTTAGTGTTGGTTTAGTCTAAATTATCGAAAATAGTTATTAAATTTTAGTAATTAATCACACACTTTATTAAAGTAATACAAAACCAATTATTTGGTAAGTTTACTGGTCAACAAGTAATAAACTAGAGTATTTTAAATTCAAATTATTGTTCCCAAGGGGATATATCTCTGCAAATAATAAATCACTTGGATCAAAACCATCTAAAGAGGCCAAATGGAGTGAATTAGTAACTAAAATTACCAAATTAGATTAAAAGTTCCAGTTATGCAAGAAGACTAAGAATGAGCTTAAGGATTGTCTAAATGGATTAAATAGCTAAAGCTTTGGTTTTTAATGATCTAAATGAGTTAATTAAAGGTTGTGAGGTTTGACATAAGGTATCTATACTAATTCAAGACAATGTTATGGTTAAGAAAATATTTTTCTCTAATTAACCTAAATTGAAGTATGGACACTCATCAATTTTAGGCATTAGGCTTAAATTTAAAGAAGCTTAACTTAAAATTTCCTTATTTTCGGATTTCATGATTAACCAAAATTTGGTCATTCACGGATTTAAACCACGTTCTTTAATGAATTATCCAACTACTTAGGTAGATTTCTTGGATCCAAAGGTTATTTCTTATCTTTATTCTAAGTGATGAAATTAGAATAAGCTTTAAGCACTCCATTTAAACAAAAAAATAACCCACAATCATGCATAAACATTAATTAAAATCATCTACGAACCATATCTTAGCTAAAACTCAAATTAGCCAATTATTTGAATTAAGGAAAACATCATATTCTTGATAAACATCATATTTTTTATTATATCAATCAAATAGTGGATTAAAAAGGATAAATAAGTTTTAAAAGCACCAAATACTACTACAAACATATTTAGAGATCTGAATCATGTGTTTATGCTCTTACAATCCTTAAAAACAAGCTTAAATCTAAAAACAAAACTAGAAAAATGAAGAACATAAAAAAATAGCCCTAAAACTTGAAAGAATATGAAAATATGATTTTGAGGACATATTTCTCTCTTTATTCACGTTGAAAATGGCTTTAGGGCATTCATTTGTATGTCTACTATATGCTGTTGCAACTTGGTGCTAGTTAGAGTTGATTTGTTCATACATCCAACTGGAGATTTTCAACTGCCTACTTAAATGAAACTTGAATTGGGCCTAAATGGAACCCCTCACTTTTAAATCTGAAAACTGACATGTGTGGAAGTATATAGGGACCTAAATGGTGGGTTGAAAATACTCGAAGTTTAAGTCCAAAATGGCTGCAATCATTACATTTTTCCAGATTTTATCTTCTTTTAGGATTTAGTCTGCATCTTAAAAAATTCCAAACATAAATTATATAATTAAAAACCAAAATAATGGTGAATTTAGATCAAATAACCATGGAAAATACAATAGAATGAAGCCCTATCGCTTCATCGCCTTTTTAGTCTTCTTACATAACTTGGAATCTTTAGGTTTGGTGGTTTTAGTTAGTTACTTTAATCAATTTGGACTTTCTAAGTATTTATAATCCAAGTGACCTAGTACTTGCAAGTTGAATCCCATGGGAACATAATATGGATTTAATTTACTCTACTATGTTACTTTTTAATCGATGCATTTATCAATAAGTTGGTTTTCATTTGCTTTAAAAAATTGTGTGCTTAATTTTAAAAAATTTAATAACCCAGACCAAAGCAACAATAGATATCTATACATACTATGAATTGATTGCCCAATAGTTAAACTCACTATGCATCAAGATATTATATTACCGTTAACATCTCCTTCTCACAGGTAGGGTATTGTTACACGTTTAAGTCTAAAATGGCTCCAATCTTAAACATTTTCCAAAATTTATCTTCTTTTGGGATTTAATTTTCAACTTAAACAATTTCAAACATAAATTATATAATTAAACATAACAATAGTGGCGAATTTACATCAAATAACCATGGAAAATATTATAGAATGAACCCCTTTGACTTAATCATATTTTTATTCTTCTTGCATAACTTTGAAACTTTAGGATACTTTAGTAGTTTTAGTTAGTTAATTTAATAAATTTGGACTTTCTAGATAACTATAATTCAAGTGACCTAGTACTTTCAAGTTGAACCCCCAAGGGAACAATAATATAGATTTAATTTACTCTACTATATTACTTTTTAACTGATGCAGTTATTAATAAGTTGGATTTTATTTTCTTTAAGAAACTGTATGCTTAATTTTAAAACTTTCAATAATCTAGACCAAACCAATAATAGTTATTTGTACATGGTATGAATTTATTGCCTAATAGTTAAACTCATTATGCATTAAGATAATAAATTACCGTTAACATCTCCTTCTCATAGGTAGGGTACCGTTGGATGTTTAAGTCCAAAATGACTCCAATCTTCAAAATTTTCCAAATTTTATCTTCTTTTGGTATTTAATCTGCAACTTAAACAATTCCCAACATAAATTATATAATTAAACATCAAAATAGTGTGAATTTACATTAAATAACCATTGAAAACACTATAGAATGAATCCCTATTACTTAATCTCATTTTTAGTTTTCTTGCATGATTTGAAAACTTTAGGTTAATTTGGTAGTTTTAGTTATTTAATTTAATACATTTGGACTTTCTAGATAATTATAATCCAAGGGACCTAGTACTTGCAAGTTGAATCCCCGTGCGAATGATAATCTGGATTTAATTTACTCTATTATGTTACTTTTTGATCGATGCATTTATCAATAAGTTGGTCTTTATTTTCTTTAAGAAATTATGTGCTTAATTTTAAAAATTTTAGTAATCTGGACCAAACCAACAATAGTTGTCTGTACATATTATTAATTTAGTTCACAATACTTAAACCCATGATGCATCAAGGTAATATATTATTATTAACATCTCCTTCTTATAGATAGGGTACCGTTATTATGCTTCATTAAGTTTTTTGCTTTCTTATGCAACTAGATGCTCTTACTGTACTAGAACTCTATAGTAGCCTTGTTTGAAACATTTGTATTTACCTATAAAGGACGATCAAAGTGGGTAGCTTGGACATAGGTTCAGTTAAGATGGCAACCTTTAGTTTTGTAAGAGGCTTTTAACATGTACTAGTCTAACACCAATTTTTTTCTTCTTTAAAATTTTTTATATCGGTTTCCTTCTTTAAATACCCCACTATAAACCTACAGTAGTAATTTTTCAAGTCCGTAATTCTTAAACTATATTAGGAGCCTGGCAATCAATAATTTCTTGCTTACTTTTTTGGATCCATCCTTACTTGACCTTTGCTCACTAGGGCAAATTCACACTTCTTCATCTTAAGATAGAGCCTATGTTGCCTTAATTATTTAAGCACTTTCCTTAGATTTTTTTATATATTATTAAGGAGATTTTTATATTTTTCATGTTAGCTTTTTATATATCATCCATATATACCATAAAAGAATCATCCATAAAGTCATACAACACATCACTCATGAAATTACAAAATGTTGCAGGGGAATTTTTCAAAATGTCATAAATAGAAACACATATGATCCATATTGAGTCAATAAAGTAGTCTCTTACTCATCTCATTTTGCAATCTATGTTTGCCAATGTCCATTCCAAAGTTCTAACTTTTGAATACTACAATCCTAAAAAATCTATCCATCAAGTTTTAAACTAACCGTATATGATCTTTGTTTTTTATTGTTACCTTGTTTAAGACTCAATAGACCACAGTTCCCCACTAATCTTCCTTCTTTTGAAACAACATCATAATATCATATATGGCTGTTGATGGTTAGATGAACTCTGTGTTTTTCACAATCTAAGTAATACTAAGATTAACTAAGCAAGTGCACCTATTGCTTTATCATATATTCCAATGAATACGAGTATCATTTCCACGATAATTAAAAATATTAGTAATATCTTTTTATTATTTGATCTAACAAAGCAAGTGATTAATTTGATTGAATTATTAATTAAACTAAAATTAACTAATTAAATTAAAATCACAATCCAAGGAAATTAATATAAAGAAATAACAATTAATAGGAACAAGATCTAGATGAAGAATATACCCAAAACCCTTAATATGATCAGGTGTTATCTTGATTTAATGATTAACCCCTAATTACTTAAACCCATAAAATGCCATAACTAAAATATATTCTTTCTTTAAAAATATAATTTCTATCTCTTAGTTGATTAATTATAATTTATTCTAAATTAAAACCCTGAGAAGATGCATTAAAATAATCAATGGAATTCATATGTTATGCTTAAATTTAACTCGAAAAGTTATTTACTTATACCTCTAAAAATTCATACTCTTCATAAATTAATCAATTAACATAAATGATATCTCAATCAAAATATATAAAATTTGAAATTGAATTGAAATTGCTAGAAAAATCCCAAGTCACATATAACAATAATCTCGAATGAACCTAAAAAATTGGAGTCTTTAATTAAATTAAAGAATAATTCATAAACAAATAGTTTTAGGTCCAAACCATCTAGATCTTAAAGAAAATTGGTGTATATATATAAAAATAAAACCAACAATCTTGAACCAAGAATAAATAGATAGAGAACTCTTTCTCATAAAGCTTTTTTTTGTTGAATCTTCAATAAAATCTTAATGGAATCCTATTGATTTGTTTGAATCTTGTTAAGCTCCTATGTTTTTAACATGATTTTAACTATTCTTACATTATTATTATATTAGTTATGTAACAAAATTACCAAAAAAACTCTTGTATATATAATAAACATTCAATTACTGTACTAGAGGATTTTGATAATTTTGCATCTTATAGTTTGATACTTTTAGGGCTTGTATGGGAAGGTTTTTAGTTTTTTGCTTTTTCAATAAAATTTGAAAAAAAAGAATATAAAAATCGAAAGAAAAAAATACAACATTAATAAAGTATAAAAATCATAAAAAAGTATAAAAACTAAAAAATATAAATAATAAATAATAAACATAAAAAGTTGAACTATACGAATGACCAATATTTATAACTTTGGCTTGAAGTGGATGTTTATTTATTTATTATAAAATATCATATAAATTTGACTTTTTGTACGTAGAAAATCTTTAAATTATTTGATTATTTGGTCAGTTCTCATTTGAAGATTAACCATAAAATTTTAATTTGAAGTCTAATTCAATTTATTAAGAAAACATAACATTCCATATAATAAACTATTCATAATTAAAATTTTACATTAGATACTTAAAAGAAAGATATTTCTTTAGGGAAAATGGTAAAATTATTTTTAACTATCACTTGTTATCCATTTCAATGATCTAAATGGATTGATTAAGGATTGTGAGGCTTGTACTAGGACAACTTCACTAAATCAGGACAACGTTATGATCAAATCAATGTATTATATCCAGCTTTCCTATTTTATGGTTTGGTCCACCTAAAAATCTAAGAAGTAGGCTTAAAGTGAAAGAACCTTAACTTAAAAATTCCTATATTCAGATTAAAACCTTTAAGATTAATCAACCAATGATCATGTATTGATTATAATCAAATTGCTTACTAATTTTTTCAATGATCAAGATTGTTGGTCACATGCCCTTAAGCATCTTTTATCTTTATCTTAAGTGATCAAGTTAAGGTAAGCTTTAAGCATTCAAAGAAACAAAGATTATCATCCAAATTCATTAGAAACTTAATCAATCCATTTAATAACATATCCTTTGCCCAAATTCATATTAAAACATCATATATTTTACAGAATAACAAAGAATCTAAGTAAACCACATGTTCTTGAATGTATATAAAGAACGAGGATAAAATAAGTGATTAAAGGGTTTAGAGTGAACCAAATGATGCCCCAATGTATTAGACAACCTTAAATCATGTTTAAAAACTATAGAAATCCTTAAAAACAACATGAAATTAACAAATACACGGTTGGAAAATGAAATAGAAAATAAAAACATAACTTAGAGAAAGAAGAAGAAAAAGAAAACTAAGACTAGATTTGATTTTACTGCCCTAAATATATGTTAGAATGGTGCAAAATGGTCTTTACGACTTCATTTATATGTCTTCTACAGGTTGGAAGCATGTGGAGAAAGTTATGGCAGATTGTGAGAGAGATTGAATTGGAATATCTTAATAAGTACCGAAATAGAATTTGAAGTGAAGTAAAATGATGCAACTGAATTCTTGCGATTTAGCTTCCCAGATTGAATTTAATTATGGTACTGCATAGCAAAATGGCCCTTACTCTATACTGCCATTTTACTCTTGTTTTTATAATTTTCTTCATAATTTCTCAAGTTTTCCATCTTTTAAGCATCAGACTGCAATGCACATAAATTCAGAAGTAATTCAAACACTTTAACATCAAATTAGAGTAAACGAGCATTAAATTATATTGGAAAACTCTATAAACTATGTATCTAACAATGAAAAAACCACATGATATTATGGAAATATAAAAAGCAAATCATATACAATGCAAACCATTTTCCTCACCCTTAATCTAATATCACATAATTTCTCCCCCTCTTGGAATCATCAAAATTTTATTTATAAATTCTAAAAAAACTTACTTCAAATTCACATGCTTAAAGGGTTATATTACTTCAATACCACTCAAAATTTCTCCCCTTTTATAGAATTTCATAAAAAATATAACAACCATATCATGAAATATCAGACTTATGATCTCACTCAACAAAAACTTAAATTTCCAAAGTTATAAACCCATTAAAATTTAAATCTCCTCATAAATTCACACATTATAAAAAAATTACAAATAACTAAAAAACAAGGCTCCCTTTAAAGAAAAGCAATTCATATTATATTTCCTCTCCCTCCTTTTATCATCATTAGAAAGATATATATATATCTATATATGTATATTTATATAAATGTATACACATCTATGATCTTTAAAATGAGTCATAAATGTCAAAAATTAAATTAAGATGTTGTAATAAACAATCAAATATGAAAGATTCATATACATGCTATACCTATACAAGGCATTTAAAAGCCTTTAACCCTTTACCTTAAAAGTAACATCCAAAAAATATATTAACATGTTTTCTAATTTTCTCATAATCATGTGAAATCTATCATTTTTTAATGCATAATGTAAAATATCACTTTTAGTATCATCATTTTCTCCTTCTTATGTATGCATCATGTAATTATCATTCCCCTTTAATCTATGTAATGACAATGGGGTAATAAAGCCATAGAAAAGATTTAAACATCATTAGTATCATTACCAGAGTTCAAGGGACTATTTCAATTACTTATATGCAGCTCTCTTGTAAAATCTTAACCTAAGTATATGCCTCATTGTCACACTCAAAAGGAGCATGTGACTAGCATATGAGACTTGAAAACTGAAGCTCTTGAACTACACCTAATCCCTATAAATAATGACAAACACATATATACATATAAAAAATCAAAATAAAATAATACCATAGACATGCTTAAGGAATCATACAATACTAGTATAATAGTAATTATAAATGTTAAAAAAATTACAATACACTTAGTCATTTTACCATAGACTTTAGAATATAAGTACAATCAATAGTAAAGTAAGTAAATACAATATAAATGAGAATTTTGTAGCCAAAAATCCTCGAGAGTTAATGCTTTGAAGATTATGGTAGCGGACTTAAACACAATACGGTTGAAGAGATTTAGGCCTTACTGAGCAAGTTCATATCACCTTGTGATATCTAATTTCATGCTTATGCTCAACAATATATAGATAATATAATATACACACACAAACATGATGCATGCCTATAAGATATAATGCATATATAGACGTGGAGGAGTACTATCTATAGAACCCTAGTCTCCAAGAGTAATTTTCCTTATATTAAAATTAGAATGGCTTCGAAGAGTAATGCATGACGAACAGTCTAGCCATAAACCTAAACTCATAATGTCATAAGGTTCTCTTAAACCAAATGGGTTACAGAGACCAATGCTTCACTAATGGCCCAGCTATCATTTAATAAGTCTAAAACATCATAAAAATAATAATATATTAAACAAGGACCCAATTAGGAGCAATGCATCAACAAAGACTAGTAGATTTCATGTCTTAGTAATCAATCATAAAATCTCTCTTTATCATATAATTGTATATCCAATTTTGATGCATACTCATTAGGTTGCATAACTTATAAATTTCTTCCTCCACTAATCACATTCAACATACCAAGTATACAATCAACACATCAAGTACACAATTACATAGAGATTATAATGAATATATGCAATGGTTACTGCACCACACTAGAAGAGGAATACTGATCTCCTATTACTAAATAGTCCTTAATCAAATGACTGTACTAGCCACATCAGTAGGAAGCTCCTTATATTATGTAGTATGAGCATTGTTGTGCCCTGTCACACTATTGACAAGTAAAGGATGTCGATCCTAAGATGCTATTTCCAAAACTCCATCCACTACTGTTATTACTAATTTTGATTTTAAACTTGAATTTTCTTAAATATTTATGGCTGGACCTTACCTTGCCATTTGTGTGATCAACCCTCTACTAGGAGTTCCTACTCTAACTATACCCTGGCGAGGAGCTCTACTGTTACTATTACTAAGAGCTAGAAACTCTCATTAATTTTTTTATACTCTATTCACCACTAGTAAAGACATTATGTCCTATGAGGGACCCTTTTTAATTTCTTATACTTATTAAATAGGGTAGATAAATTCTCTCAAAAACTCAAAGTCATGTTAACAAAAGAAGGCTCCAACCTTAGTACATATCGAAATAATCTCTAAGGTATATCAGCTCAATCGGATGAAGTTTATAGCATACTTATGCATCATCCTATCTACCTAGTGTAGGTTTAGAAACTTCAATCTAAGTGTCTCTCAAGTTGCAAAGAAGAGGAAATAGTCTATAAACCTTTCACTGAATTGCGATTGGGTTACTATGCTTAAATATGAAAGTATTGGGTATCGATACCAATCCTTGGTCATTCCTTGCAAAGACATCTCTACGAAGTCCACCAATTGAAAGATTTTTATCTAGTGAGCCTCAACCTGAACAAGATTAATAAACAATGGAAGAAATTCTAGAATTAATTAGGGGACTTGATTATATAGAACCAATTAAGTTAGAAAATGTTAGCAATACACTAGCTTTAGGAGAAGCAATTTTTGAAATAGTTAAGTGTCAGCACCAAAGTCGGGTTTTTAAAAATGGGATAGTTAAGGAACTCTAGGAAGCATTTTAGAGCATTGATTTCTTATATATTACAAATTTCGATTTTGTACTAGAATTTATATATTGAAAAGTTTTAGGATTCTTCCATAAGGATAAAACTTTCAAATTAAGGACCTCATTGACTGGTATAGGAACTATTAAAATAGTACTTTGTCGTTATGTAGAGAATGAAGTAAGGATTTTAGGTGATGGACCTGGGAAGAGAATGAAATTTCTCTAACCTTATGGTCTATTTAAAAAACCTTAAAGAAATGTTTGTTGGGAGGCAAACCAAATGTAGAATTAGGATGGGGTGCAATGAATAAAGATGATGTGCTTCAAATAAATTGGTGTGTTTTGCTTAAAATTTGTGCTTTTAGGTATACTTTGATCTTATATATTATAGTGGAGCATGGTGTTTTGACTATCTATTTAGTCATTTCAGTTGCTGCAATTATAAACAAGATTCACATTAACGGAGAACTATCTTGATCATAACTTTATATAGGCATATTCCTTTCCTTTATCCCACATTTTTTCTTTATTTTCAATTTATGAACATTGCAAACAATGTTTAATTTAAGTTTAAGGTTGGTATATAACACACTTGAGCTTTTCTTGTTCTATAACTTCTCATTTTATCATTTTGTCTTCATTGCATATAATTTGTGGAAAATTTTCAGATTTTTTGTTTATCAATGAATTTTTCCTTTTAATTTTGATTATTTTTATGATTTAAGATGTTATTTTATTCATTAATCATGGTAATCAACAAATTAATTTGATTTCTTCTATTCTTTAGATAATGGATACCTAATGATCATTAGGATTTTCTTTATATAAAATGTACATTCCTAGGCAATTTATTATGTCTTTTAAAAAATTTTATTGTCATAAAAAAATTTCAAAAATTATTTTAATAATTTAGTAATAAAATCACTCTGCTGACTTTAAATTGATAAAAAGGTTGAAGTTGTTGAGTGGTATTAGTAGTCAATTGATGTGATATGATTTAGTTGAGTTATTAGGAGTGTTGATGACAAGGTGTTCACTTTCACATAAAAGGACTAAATGACATCTCAACCATGCTTTTAAAAATCACTTTTTCTTTTATTTTAATAATGACTGTAGGTTGTGAATTTGTTTAACGGATGATACATTTTATTTTGTGTATATTTATTTTGTATAGATAAATGAATTTTTATTTGGGTTGAGTTTAAAGAAACATGAAGTCATTTAAATTTGCTTATTAATTAACATGCTTAATTAATTATTATAACATCTTGATGATTTGTTTGATAATTGAATGTTTGGGGAAGAGTTGTTAATGATTGTGCATGATGAATTTGATATCATTCTTATAATTATATGTTATTTTGAAAATGGATGATGATTTGATTTGCTTAAGGAAAAGTAAATATTTAAGTGTTGGAGAATTATTAGAGGTTAAATTAATAGTGCTTATGGACTCTGTTTGATATAAAATTGTCCCTATTTTGGTACTTAATTGTTTCATTATAGTTTAGAATTGTTTAAATTACAAATGGATGTGAATAATTGAGGAATTATGCAAAAAGGATGCAAAAATATCACATTCTAGGGAATTAACAGTGGTCTGGCCAACCCACATTGAAGTCTCTAGCAACTCACATTGAAGGATGAAAATACAGGTCAGCAATAATGGTTCCATTGCCTATTAACCATTCGATGCTCAACCATGTTTTAGGTATAAACACAATTTCTTAATTAAAAAGTCAAAAAATCTTGTGCCAAACTTTATTAATATATCACCGCACCTTCCCTATAAACAGAGGGATGTTCTAGGCTTCAGAATCAAATAGATTTAGGAAGCAAACAACTTTATTTTCATAGTTTTTTATATCATAGTTAGGTTAGGTAGATTTTCTATTTTTTTCATTTCCATCTTTTGTATTTGGAGTTTTCAGGTTGTGGAGTCTAACAATGCATAGACATGATTCAGAGCTAGATCACCATCATGATTTGGTGACATCTAAACTCTTAATTTCATGTATTATTATTGTTATTTTAAATTAATCAATGTATTATATGTTCATTGATTAATTTCATGTCTTAATTTTATTTTCAATTAAGTTTAGGTTTTAAAATGAGTTAATTGATGTCTTATGAATGAAATGTGAGCTAATCATTTTTTATTTAAGTTCTTAATGCATGTCTTAAACTGATCCCTTAAGATAAATTCGTTACATAGCCTTGGATTCGAGAAATATACTTAGGGTATTGGAAATATCAATAAACAACGTGGTTTAAATCAGTGAATGACAAAATTCTGGTTAATCATGAGGGCATTAGCTTTGAAATAGGAATTTTTAGGAAAAGACTTCTTGATTTTTAAGTTTATTAACTAAGTATGATGAATGAAAAAATTTCAGGACAAGACCAATACATACAATGCATTGACTTAACTATAGTTGTGTTTTGATTTCGTTAAGATATCCTAGATAAGGCATCACAAACTTTATATGGTCAATTAAAACATTGATAAGCTAAACCACGATTGAATAATTAGGATTAAAAAAAACAATCTTGAACTCCTTTACATTAATTGAAGCTTTCTAGGATAGTTTTGCATTCTTTATTCATTAAACCATAATTTTGAGTGCCCTAGATAGTTATAATCCAAGTGACCTATTAGTTACATTATTTCCTTATGGGATTGACATTTGGACTCAATTTTAAATCCACTATATTACTTGTGTGATAGCTGCACTTGTTTGTAAGTTAGTTTTAAATCAAATTTCCAAATTATGCTAAAATATTAGGAAAAATAAAATGAAAAACAATACATACCCATCGGGTAGCATATCCTACAGATTTCCCCTCCACTAATCACAATTAACACATCAAACATATAATCAACACAATAAGAACACAATCCCATAGAGATCATAGTAAATTCATGCAATATGCCTTAATAATTATTTGTATATACGTGTAGATATATATGTTATTATTCCATATATAGATATACATATAACATATGCATTCATGTTAATTTAACATGTCGTTGTCCCTGTTAGCATTCATCCATTTTTAAGAGTTAGGATGGAATCAACATTAGTAAAGTGAATATGAACTTATCTGATCGACGAACTCCTATGTTAGAGCCTCATGATGACGGTCTCACCCCTGAAGAATCTAAGGAATAGAAAAAAAAATATCAGCATTAAAAGTTACTCACTAGACCTTTAAAGACTCTATGTAAGTTGATTTATTGAACAATAAGACACCCTTAACTCGATGGATCATTTTATGGGTGTTCTACCAGGAAAAGTGAAATCACATATGGTATAATTATCTCAATTACCATCACCTATATGCTATTGGGTTCAATTAACAACTTTAAGCTTATGAGGATCGAGAGTGTATTTTAATTATGAAGTTATGTTATTATTCTTATTCTTACCTAAAATTTTTGTAATTTTTAATTCACAAACCATTATAAATTTCGCTATGTTTCTTAAGGCTAAAATAATCAATAAGAATTTTATTTTTTTCTTAAAATTATCTTGTTTCTTCAAAAAGTCATTGGAAAAGTATGGTTGATGAGAAGAATATTTTTCTAGTGATCAAAATTTTTTAATCATCATAATATACCAATTGAAATATCTAAACATATAGATTAACTTTCATAAATGAAAGAAGTTAAAATTCTTACTAAATTCGGAAGAATCGACAAAAAAAACATGTCAGATGCATAATCAATTTTCTTCTGATTAGTGACAATTCCAATGGTTTATGGAGATTACACCTTATTGCTTTTGCTCCTAATGTCAAAGCAAGTTGAATAGTAGGGTTTCTTGTAATGGCCACTAGAGACAGTGGATCAACGGTTGCAATTTTTTATTTTTTTCTTTAATATTCATAGCGTTTTTAACAAATTTTTGGGCGAATTTGGCATGCATGGGCCAAATTCGGTGAGAGGAATTAATTGGTATAAATATTTGGCTAGTTATGGTTGCTAATAACGGTGAATGGTGAATGGAGAAAGGACTATTTCTAGTGAATAGTTAAAATTTTAGCAAATGCAAAAGATAGGAAATAAGGTAGTCCGTGATTATGTTAGGGCCTTTATTTAAGGTGTAAAGTTTGCGTTAGAGGAGAGAGCATCGGA
>JAOXYD010247465.1:0-16647 GCA_028565735.1 Pinacopodium congolense
TGCATTTAGTTTTCCAATTGAATTAAGTTGATAGTTTTAAGTTTGTAAAAAGTTTTTAATACCCAATTCACCCCCCTACCATAGGACTTACAGGGTTATTTTTAGATCTTGTTAAATTTATCTATCATTGAAGGAACTTAGGATTCAAGAGCTTATTTGTATTTATGGGTTAGCGTTATAGCTAGAACACAATTTAGAGGTTTTCAATGATTAATTTTCCTTTCCTAAATCCCGTCATATCTTCTGCCCACTTTCTTAGTATTATTACATTTTTTATATTTTTTGTGCTTCCTTTCAGATACCTTTTTTTCTTTAATTCTATTTCTATTTATTTTAGTTTAATCACCCCAAGGATTTTTAACCTTTATACAATATTAGAAATAGCATTTACACAGTAGCTCTCTGTGAATCGACCTTATCTCACTTTATTACACAGTTAAGCGGTTAGGTTATTATTTAGTAGTTAGCGATAGAGTTACCATTATTCCATGGTTTACTGATTTACCAAACTATATTGTAGGTGATATCTTTTCCCTTGACTTATCCTATTAAAAAAAGAAGAGATTTTTCTATGAGTGTACTCACTATTTATGGGAAGAACCTAATGCTTTATAAAATTTGTATTGATGGATTAATTCCTAAATGTGTTCCAGAAGATGGGATGTTTAACATATGAACTCATTGTCATAGTTCTTCCTACACAAATCATTATGGAGTAAACAAGACAGTTGCTCAAGTGTTGGAGTGTAGATTTTATTGGCCCAACTTGTTTAAGGACGCTTATAAATATGTGATGCGGTGCGATAGATGCCAAAGAGTTGGGAACATTTTAAAGAGAGATGAGATGTCTCTTTCTAATATCTTTGAGGTTGAATTGTTTGATGTATGGGGGCTGGACTTCGTAGGGCCTTTTCCCATGCTTGCTTGGAAGCACATACATTCTAGTTAGTGTGGATTATATCTTAAGATAGGTTAAAGTTACAGTAACTCCAACTAATGACTATAAGGTAGTACAAAGATTCATCAAAAGAATCTTAAGCCAATTTTGAGTCCTAAAAGAAATTATAAGTGATGGAGGAGCACACTTCTATAACAAGCCCTTTTACACTCATCTTAAAAGGTATAGGATCTATCATAGAGTGGTTATACCTTATCATCTAAAAGTGAGTTGACAAGTGGAGGTTTTCAATCAAGAACTTAAGAGAATTTTGGAGAAAGTAGTGAGCAATTTGAGGAAATATTGGGCATTAAAACTAGATGATGCATTATAGGTATATCAAACCACATTCAAACTACCTATAGGTACAAGCCCTTTTTGACTTGTCTATAGGAAAGGCTTGTCACTTTTCCGTGAAGATGGAGCATCGAGCATATTGTGCGATCAAGGCATTAAATTTTGATTGCAAAATAGCAAGTGAGAAGAGACTCCTATAACTCAATGAATTGGAGGAGTTAATGTTTGATACTTATGAGAATGCCAAGTTATATAAGGAAAGAGTGGCCATTTTATTGTAATGATACTGAATGGAGAGCAACACTTCAATTATCCTTCTTCAAGTCATGTATTAATGGGAAAGTTGCTAGCTTACCAATCTTATGTCTCTTCCATCCTTGCATTGTAACCCAAGGCTTAATCTAAATGATCCTTTTTAAAGATTTACTTGCGTCCATACAAAATCGGTCTGAATCTCAAGGAAAGAATGAAAAACATTATATAAAAAAAGATGCAGTTGCTCCACAATTTTTGTTCATTTCTTGGACGTACATGATGGAGAAACGAGAGAATGCTTTACAATATTTTATTAGCATTATTACATCCATGAAAGGGAGATCTGTTAGGTATCAGGCCTAAAATAATCTTGGGTTGATTGTTATTATATAGGGCTAAACAAAAGTTGCATTTAATGGCATTTTAATATGAATTGAGTTTTTCCTCTTATTTCTTCTGTCTCTCTTTCTTCTCTCTTCTTCCTATTTTTGAGTTATCACCTTCTCTCTTTATTCTTCATTTTTCAATACATATTCAAGTTGTCAACCTAACTATGAGAATGTAGTAAGATTATCTTACTATAAGAATAGTTTCAATAAGAAGCCACTGTGAAGAAATAGTTAATTAGGCAAATAGTCGTGAGAATATATAGTGAGAAGCTCTTCCCTCTCTCTTAATTCCATCTTCCTTTGCCTAATTCTTCTCTTTATTCTATACCTATCATGTTCCTTTTTTGCCTTCCATTGCCTGCTTTTAATCTTTCACCATCTCATCCCTGATACCCAACTTCCTCTCTCTTTACTTTCCCACTTAAATTTAGTTTCCATTTAGGGAACTAACTTTCAAACTTGGACCTAAGCTTCCTTTTATTTTACTAATTATGAATATTCTCTTAAAACCATATTGGACAAAAATTTTGATGAATTTCCAACCCTCTTACCTGCTACTCTCTATCCTAATCTAGAAGTAGGTTCTTAAGGAAAGGGATCTCCTACTAGATTGAAATTTGCAACTACCTCACTAAAATCTTCCACATTTATGAGATAGTTATTGAATTGAAATGAATAACAACTCATCTATTCCTTGCATAAATTTTAGATTATAATTAGAGTGGTTAGAGATGATTTAGATATTAAAAACTACGTTGCTTTCCGAAAAGCTAACCATCCATCTATCGTTAACTATTGCCCTATTTAGTTTTTGCGTTAAGAAACCCCTCCCATTCTTCTTATTCCCCCACGTATAAAAAGTTACCTTCCATCTTAAGGTCCTTAACTCCTATATACAAAGCACACACCTTTAGATTAACTATGTAACTTCTTAAATAATCATTCCATTTAACTTTAGATGGATACCTTGTTGAAATCTTCCATTATAATTCATGGTTCTTGCATTCCAGCTCCTATGTCTTCAATTTCATTCCATAAATTTGTTCTTTGACATGAATGATTACATGCATAAATAAATGATACCTGAAACTTCCTTCTTTTAGATTTCAAAATGAAGCCAAGATGAATAAGTTTGTTGATGTGGAAGAACGACTTACTTCTACAAGATCTAGATTATAAGCTACAACAATCCTTCCATACTAGTGATTTGTATGATTAGTTATTAACATCCAATTCTTTTTCAAGAAACCAAGATCCCTACATCTAACCTCTGATAGTTTAGTCTCTAGAAATACCAATAAACATGGTTTGTTAAGATTCAAAAAGTCTTATAGTGCCTACTATTTTGAGGGAAAATTAAGCCCTCTAATGTTCTATTCTATCATTGACATCATTAGGAAGAAGAACCAATTTTCTTCTTTTTGCTCCATCTTCCACTCAAGTCCTTTTTAAATCCATAAGAATAGGAGTAGAACCCTCCTATTTCTTCCTTGTCTGCTCAACTGGTTTGTCCTTTGAAATCGCTAGCATTGATTCATGCTATAGCACTTCAAATTGATTGTTATTGACATCAATTGCTAAAGAGCTCACCAAATGAGTCCTTTTTACAGATACTTCCTAAACTGCGTTCATTACTCCTTCTATCTAATTATTGACAATCATATCTAAATTTTCCATTACAAATGTTTGTTGAACTACTTCAACAACATTCTTTTCACATTTTGTTGTTGGATGCTTCATTATAGGAAATTCCTTATGGTTACTTCCTACCTAGTTTTTCAATTCCCTTTACCTGATTATTCACTTCCAAGTTTAGGATTTTAGGATCATTAATTTCCTTCAACGTCTTCTTTTTAGCTTGCTACTATTCTTCTTGAGTTCCAAGTTCAACATTTAGCTCCTTCCTTCTCATTAGATCATCATACTCTCTTTTAAGGAATCTTCTTCCTATTAGTCTCCACACACCAATAGTATGTATCTCAGGTCTCCATGAGCAGGATATTGCTACTACATCTTCGAACATATTATTATTCTCCTATAATCTCATTGGGATAGTTTCCAAGACTACAAGTAGATGTTAACTAGGACACACATCCTAGCATAACTAATCCTTTTCATGGCTGTCTTATTCTCATCAAGGCACAATGGTTTTCCCACATAACTAACAAGATAAACCTTCTATAAGCCAATACTATAAAGGAATGTTATGAGTATTTATCCACAAAAGCACTTGTTTTGTCTTAAGATCATAGAGTTTAATACCTGATTTCCAAAGCCAAAAAATTATTGGTTGAAAGTTGATGTGTCACGATCCATTCTCATTATCTTTTGAGCTTGACTATCCATTTCAAATTTGAATAGAAATAGATTGTCCTAATTTAATCAAAACCTCCATTAGTCTATGTTGTTTCCACTGCATAAATGCCCACTTAGGTTTACTTTAGAAAAATCCAACGAGAGTGGAATTCCATTTCTTTTTACCTTCCTTAAGCGCTTCCAAGGGTGGGGATACGATTGGCTTCCTCCATTGCATTTTGGTGAACAAAAATGAAGTTTAGTAATAGGTCTCATATCTCCCATGACTTGGCTCCATATCTTCTTGATCCAGGCCCTAGCTAAAGGTAAGGCAGCAGATTGGCTTAACGGGAGGTCGAAAGAAAGGATAAATCCATTTTGGCCATGATCAGAAGATGAGGAAACCTTAATGGCAATAGGTTGGACAAGAGGGCTTAGGACAGGTTGGTTAGAGCTTGTTGAAGGATAGGCATCAAGTTGGCTGAGGAAGCAAGAAGGTTGATGATGGCTGTAATGGTGGTAGGGGATGGACGGGTGGCAAAAGCTTCCTAAAGAAGAGGAGGGAGCCTTAGCAATTGGAGACAGAGAAGAAAAGTCAGCAGAATTTCCCTAAACATTTTCCATGGATTTACCCAAAAAGGAAGGAAAGATGTGGCCTTCCTAAAGTTTGAAAAAAGATGCTAAAAAAGGTAACAAGCGAGAAAGAATGCATGAGGTGAGGAGGAGCAAGTAGCTGACACGGGATTAGCACAGAAAAATCTACGAGAGACCAGATGCGAAAGCATAGTGAATGGAAAAGGGAAGGAGTGGGAAGGAGGG
Organism: Pinacopodium congolense; assembly: GCA_028565735.1. NCBI lineage: Eukaryota > Viridiplantae > Streptophyta > Magnoliopsida > Malpighiales > Erythroxylaceae > Pinacopodium > Pinacopodium congolense. The sequence continues at coordinate 4,993 of JAOXYD010247465.1, forward strand.
GAGAGTTTTTCAAACATATAGCCATGGTTTGTATGCTGCTTGTTAACGTGAAGCTATCGCATATTCAATTTCAATAAGAAATCAGCACGTACGTATACAACGAAAAGGAATAAAAAAATAATTCAATTTTAAGTTAAAAATTAAACATTTAAAAATTCATTTGTTGGGACAGAAATCTGCATAATTCAAACTTCATTAATTTGATTGAGTTCTTTGTGTCAATTCTTTTTCCATTCATCTTTTTTTTTGTTTTTGTTTAAAATTTCTTGCTCCACTTTGTGGGTCTGTCCGTTTCCTACGGCTATATGGCCTGTGGTTTAGAAACAAATGAGGCATAACTTTAAATTCCTTGCACAAAAGTGCGTTTCTTTGATAATGAATAAAATAGTAGTAGAAGTTAATTTACCATTAAAGCTATAATTCTACTAATATTATATAATAAAATCGAGTAAAATTCTAAATTTAAAATATAATTTACCAATCAAAATTCAACATTTGAGGTAAAACTCAGATAAGCTTCACCGTCCCTCCGAAACTTTAAGAATCATTAAGGAATTACTCGATTATAATAGATTAAAGAAATACATATGCATACTTATTCAAATTGCCTGATTCAAGTGTACAATTTAGCACGTGCTACAAGTTAGGAGATTTTAATACATAACATAGTGAGAAAGTCCAATTTATGATAACATCATTGATTGGCACTTGTGACAATTCCAACCCTTGTGCCGACATCATCAACCACGTTACATTCTATCATCGCAGAATCAACCAAAGACTGCAAATAAAGCTTAACGAGTCAGCATCTTCGATGCCTTCATGATTCTTTAGCATATGAACTAACAGAAGACATACAAATACAATCACACACCGTTTCACAAATCAGGCATATGAATCACATAGAATGACAGAATATAAGCTGAAAATTAACACACTGAAACATGATTCTTCGTTTGTCGGTAATCTTTAAAGCCCAATTACGAAGAACTCAGAAATGTTAGTATTGGAAGGTGTGAACTAAAAGATTTAGTTAAGAAATTAGCCCCTAAAAATCAGCTAAATCACATCCTTAATTTATTAAATCAGATTGTGCCAGCTGTTAGTGTACAGATCATTGTTTCCTAATTTAAACTCAATTCCTAGAAATCAGCTCCTTGATTTACTAAATCAAATTATGCTAGCTGTTAGTATATAGATGATTGCTTCTTAGTTTAGACTCATTATTGCACTATATATGGATGTAAACAAAAAATAAAAAACATCCTCTTAATATCTCTATTTTCTGGATGGTATTAGGACAGCCTAAAAACCCTGGATAACTTGTATCTCTCGATATATCTGCCATATCGAATATTTCAAAAACCTCCAATAACCCTACTCAAACTACTAAAACCCCTAGTTCAGAATCCCACTCCATTCAGATCGCAACTATACGTTTAAATGGAGAGAGTTTTCTTCGCTGGTCCCATCAGTTAGAATGTATATCAGAGGAGGGGGAAGATAGGGTATTTAACTAGAGATAAGAGCCTGCAACTGATGATCTCATATACGCAACTTAGGATGTAGAGAATTCTATGGTAATGACATGGTTAGTTAACTCTATAGAGGAGGAGATAAGCACTAATTACATGTGCTTTGACACTGTTAAAGATTTGTAGGATAATGTAAGCCAAATATACTATGATTTTGAAAATCAATCCCAAGTCTCTGAAATCACCTTGAAGCTGGGAGAGGTGTGTCAAGGTGGAAATAGTGTGACCAATGACTATGAATGGAAGTGTCTTGAAGATTGTAATCTTTATAGAAAAAACAGTTGAGAATAACAAGATTTTTATGTTCTTAACTGGTTTGAATGTTCACTTTAATGAGGTCAAGGGGAGAATTATTGGCAAACAGCCTCTTCCCTCTACTAGAGAGGTGTTTGCTGAGGTCCGTCGTGAAGAAAGCAGGCATTAAATAATGCTTGGTAAGAAACCTCAGCCTCCTATTAAAAATTCAGTACTGATTGATGGTAGTGTTGAAGGGCGTTGAAAGAAAACTAAAGATATAAGGAATATTGGAAGTGTGTGGTGTGATTATTGTAATAAAGCATGTCACACACGGTAAACCTGCTGGAAACTCCATGGCAAACCAGCCAATTGGAAGGGGTCACATGAAGGTAAATACTGAAGAATACCTTCTGCTCATGAGGTGGAGACCAATCCTTTTGGGTAGGAGCAAATTAATTACATCCAAAAGTTAAGGCCTAAGTCAGAATCATCTTGTGCCCTTAATGCGTCTGTTGCACAAGCAGGTAGTGATCCTAGTGTTTTTTCTTGTTTTTTCAATATTAAATCCACTCCTTGGATCATAGATTCAGAAGCTTCTGATCACATTACTAGTTTGTCTCATTTATTTCACTCATATATTCATTGTTCTGGTCATGAAAAAATTCGTATAGCAGATAGATCTTTTTCTGCTATTGCTAAAGGTTTTATACACCTCTCTCCTAAAGTTTGTCTTAAGTCTGTCCTACATGTACCGAAACTTGCTTGCAATCTTCTATTTGTAAGCAAGCTAGCTTTAGATTCTAACTGCACAATCACATTCTTTGATTCTCACTATGTATTTCGGGAGCATACCTAGAGGAAGATGATTGGCAATGCTAAACTAAGGATGGGCGCTACTGCTATGTTGATGAGGAATTTGGGAATAAAATGGCTCATGACTATAGTAGTGTCTGCTCTACCTCAGTTAAGGATCAAATCCTACTCTGGCATAATAGATTATGTCATCCTAACTTCAATTATCTTAAAATTTTGTTACCGTAGTTATTTAAAGATGGTTGGTTGTTCAAAGGTTGTTTGTGAAGACTACATTCTTTCTAAAAGTCATAAAAGCAGTTACTCTTTGAAATCTTAGAAGCCTTCTAAACTTTTTAACTTAATTCACAATGATATTTCGGGTCCATCAAAGATAAAAACTAACAATGGGAAAAAAAAAATTGGTTTGTAACCTTTATTGATGATCACACTAGGCTGTGATAGATTTTTCTAATAAGTGACAAATCAGCAGTTGCTCACATGTTTCAAAACTTCTATAACATGATTAAAACACAATTTCAAACTAAAATCTGCATTCTACCCTCTAATAATAGAATTGAGTATATATGAATGAAATCTTAAGTAGTTTTCTAAAAGAGAAAGGGATCACTCACCAATCAACATGTGTTAACACTCCACAGCAAAATGGTATTGCTAAAAGGAAAAATAAACACTTAATGGAAGTAGCTAGAGCCCTAATATTTTCTATGAATATGCCCAAGTATCTAAGGGGTGAGTCTATTCTTACTATTGTATATCTAATTAATAGAATGCATAGTAGAGTGTTAAACTAAAACTCCCCACTAAATGTGTTTCATAAGAGTTTTCCTAATAGTAGGTTGTTCTCTGATCTTCCTGGTAAAGTTTTTGGGTGTTCTGTTTATATTCACTTAACAAGACAATCTAAACTTGATCCCAGAGCTATCAAATATGTGCTTATAGGCTATGCCCCTAATAAAAAAGGTTACAAGTGTTATAATCCAGTAACTAGGAAAATAGTTGTTTCTATGGATGTCACTTTCTTGGAAACCAGAAATATTTCCTTTAAAGGGAGAGTGAAGGTACTGAGGAAGGAAATTTCTAGCACATATACCTAATCCCGCATCTACAGTAGTAGTAGTGGAGAGCGAACACAACCTAGAAACACAAGTTGAAGCAAGAGCCAATCAACCTAATCTATCTATACAAAATGATAGAGATCCTACGTCAGAGGGAGAAACACTACAGTCTGCCCCAAGGACAAAAACAATGAGCTTCTGGTTTATACAAAGAAAAGACATCAACTAAGGAGTAAAGTTTAGGCATAAGTGAATCCATAAACTGAATACCACTCAAGGCCAATCACATTCCCCAGAGACTAAACCTAGCAACACTAAAAATTCAGGTATCCCATCTACTACTATGCCTATTGTTGTCAATGAAACTGAATGAATTACCTACTAACCATTGTTGGCCTATAGCCCTTAGGAAAGGTAAGAGGTCCTGTGCTACTCATCCTATGTCTAAACACTTTTCCTATGGTATAACTATCCAAAAATCATAGTTCATTTGTTACTAAAGTGACTAATCTGTTCGTTCCAGAGAACATTCAATAAGCCCTAAATGATCTTGAATGGTAATCAACTGTACTGGAAGAGTTGAATGCTTTAGAGAAGAATGCGACATGGGACCTAGTTAATATGCCTAAAAGCTAGAAGCTAGTTGGGTGCAAATGGCTATTTACAGTCAAATTTAAAGCTGATGACAGTATTGAAAGGAAAGGTGAGATTGGTGGCTAAAGGGTTTACTCAAACCTATGGAGTAGACTATCAAGAAACCTTTACTCCAATAGCATAGATAAATACAATTAGAATTTTGTTGTCTCTAGCAATGAATCTTGACTGGCAGCTACACCAACTAGATGTGAAGAATGCTTTCCTAAATGGACACCTAGAAAAAGAGGTCCATCTATCTTCCACCTGGTTTTGAAGGTACTTATGGACTAAATAAAGTATGTAAATTGAAGAAATCTCTATATGGCCTAAAGTAGTCCCCTAGAGCATGGTTTAACAGATTTGGAAAAGCTGTTAAAAGTCATGGGTATCGTTGGAGTAAAGCTAACCACACCATGTTTTACAGAAGATCAGAAGAAGAAAAATTGAAAATGTTAATTGTGTAGGTTGATGATATTATCATCACTGGTGATGATGAGGTTGCAAAGACTAAAGAAGAAAAACTAGCTCAAGCTTTTGAAATTAAAGACCTCGGAACACTGAAGTATTTCTTAGGAATGGAGTTTGCTAGATCAAAGAAGGGCATTGTTGTAAATCAAAGAAAGTATATCTTAGATTTACTCAATGAAAGTGGGCTATTAGGGTGTAAAGTTGTTGATACACTAATGGAACCAAATGTGGAGCTTAGCCCTACCAATCTTGAGGATGTAATTGACAGAGACAAGTTCCAAAGATTGGTTGGCAAACTGATATATTTATCACATAGCAATTGCAATGAGCATGGGGAACACTATAGCAAGGATTGTTGTTCCAAAAGAAGAATAATCTCCAAGTGGAAGTGTTTACTGATGCAAGTTGGGCTGGAGAAAAAACTAAAAAAAGGTCAATCTTAGAATATTGTACCTTCATTGGAGGGAACCTAGTAACTTGGAGGAGTAAGAAACAAAGTGTGGTGGCAAGAAGTAGTGTAGAGGCAGAATTCAGAGCTTTAACTCATGGAATTTGAGAGGCTATATGAATAAAAAGAGTTCTAGAAGAGTCGAAGGTTCCTATTTCTATACCTATAAAAGTCTACTGTAACAACAAGGCCGCAATATCAATTGCACACAATCCTGTTCTTCATGATAGGACCAAGCATATAGAAGTAGATGAGCATTTTATTAAGGAAAAGGTTGACAGTGGACTCATATGCATTCCCTATATTACTACAACTCAGCAAGTGGTTGATATTCTCACAAAGGGATTTCCTAGCAAGCAATTCAATGTGCTAGTAGGCAAACTAGCTATAGAAGATATCTTCAAGCCAGCTTGAGAGAGAGTGTTGGAAGATGTGAACTAAGAGATTTAGTTAAGAAATTAGCCCTTAGAAATCAGCTAAGTTCCTTAATTTATTAAATTAGATTATGCTAACTATTAGTGTACAGATCATTGTTTCCTAGTTTAGACTTAATTCCCATAAATCAGCTCCTTGATTTACTAAATCAGATTATGCTAGATGTTAATGTACAGATCATTATTTTCTAGTTTAGACTCATTATTGTACTATATATTGATGTAAAAACAAAATAAAAAACAACCTCTTAACATCTCTATTTTCCGGAGTTAGGCACAGTTAATCAATCACCATTACAAGGGTAAGAGGCTAACCTGAAGTTCCTGTTCAGAACTTTTGAGTCGGCTGGTGTATTCTTTTACTTGTAAAAAGCATTTGTGAAGCTGTAGAATATTCATAAGATGCAGCCTCAACAAAAACCAACAAAACCAAAATCAGACTTTAAACCTATAGCAAGATAACTACCTTGGCCATCTGCATCCTACGCTGTGAATAGAGCTTCTTTTCAATGATCAATGCATCCTCTAGTTTCTGCGTTCACCATAACCTTGTAAATGTTTCCTTAAAATTCTAAAAGGGCCCAACAGCGATAAAACAATCACAGACAAGAATCCAAAACCGAAAAATAACATTAAAAACCTTGGATTTCTTCTGTAAACCTGAAATATGATGTTGTTCGCTTATCAACTGTTCTTCTATCTGAGAGATCTGGCAAAGGAAACAAGTTTAGTAACTTCAATTAACTTAATTCAAAGTAAAAAGAAAAATATGCTAAAGAAAGAAAAGAACAGATTCTACATGGACAGAGAGAATGAGCACTAGGGATTAAAAAGTTGCGAATTAACCTTTAAATGGGAGACAGAGTGATCTCAATATCTAAAGAATGAATCAATTTTCTATGTGCAATCCATTCCAAGATTTGATTATCAACATATTTCTAAAAAGGAAGTCTATATTAAATTCATACGTTCACCACAATAAATTAGAAATCAAACCAAAAGACTGTTTATCAAGACATCAACAACAAACTTCTGGTCAAACCTCATGCTTGAGCTCATCACGTTTTTGCCTTAATCTCTCCAATCGTTGTTTCACCTGATAGTGGAGTGAAATTATGAGTAACTAAAGAACCACAACATCTTTATCGTACAAATCAAAGATCCTGTGCTTACCTCATCTCTGTATTGATCACTTGAATCAGATCCATTATAAGCTGTACTGCCCAAGTGAAAAGAATATTTCAGTAAATGTTAATCTGCTAGTCATAACTTCACGACTCCCTCAGCAGCATACCTCTTGAGACTGAAAATCACCTTTTCATTGAGATTAAGAAATTCCCAACAACGTTGATAACAGATGAAAATGTTTTACAATTTGCCAGCCTAAGGCTAACATTCATTGATGCAACGAATTTGAAGTAGTAAAAGGTTGAGGTTGCAGCAGCATTTACACAATATTACATTATTATTTCAAAATAACATGGAATTCCTGAGTTCACCAATCTTGTAGAGATAAACCACATTGACAAATCCTAAAGTTGGTGACAAGTAAATACTAGAAAATGAATATATGAAGACTCGCTTACCTGTTCTGCATCTTTAAGTTATAATCTGTTTCTCTATCAGTAAAGTTATAAATGTCATTGGTTCCATCCATCACCGTATTCCGATCCCAATCCATGTTATTGCCCATTTCCATGTGCCAATCAGAGTTCTTACCATGTTCTTCTTCATTATCAGGTCGATCATGCTTTCGGTGATCTGCATTTATGAAATTGTCCCTTGCTTGATCATGTTCATATCCTCTTTCCCTCTCTTCATCATTTTCCCAAGACCTTTCATGTTCTCTAGACTTGTCACTATACCGTTGTGTATACCTGTCCCTATTTCTATCATAATCCCTATCTTGATTTATACCCCGACCTCTGTCCATGCCAGTTTCTTGATTACGTTGAAAATGTTCTCGACCAAAATTCGATCTTCCACCTCTGGTTGTTACTCCATTTACTCTCACCACTCGCCCATCAATGGTCTGTTTACAAACATCTCAATGTCAATGTTGCAGAATCTTATACAACAAATTGAAAAAGAAAAAATCGAAAATTACAGTATCAAATATCAAAGACTAAGACTTGAAAAATAAGAAAGGCTAAGGGAGGTACCTTGCCATTCATGTCATTAATGGCATCAGTTACTGATCTAGGATTTCTAAAAGTAACAAAACCATAGCATTTCCCCCTTGGCCCATGATCACTAATTAGCTGCATATCAAAGTTCAATAAAACGTTTAGTAAACTTTTAAACAGCGTGCCAATAATAGGTAACTAGATCAAGTAAGAATTGCGATTAGATATAAGAGCTCTCTGCACAATACGGGAAATTTTCACTTTGCCCTTTTGACAGACATTAAAAGAAACAATGAAGATCATGGAAAATAAGTATGAATTCCATCAATATAATTCGTGCAATCCCAGCAAACTGTTCATAGACGAGTCTTTTGTGACCCTAAAGAAATCACTAGTTTCATTAATTTCCATAGGTTCCCAGTATAAAAACAAACGAGAAAAAAAACTGAAAATAATAAAATAAGCCTCAACGACTAGACAATGGCAATAATCAAACAGCCACTCAATTTTAGGAAGTTAAATTAAACTAAAAAGGAAACCAATTAGTAATCCGTATCAAAAGACGCAGGCCTGTAAAGAAACCTTGACGGCGACAATGGAACCGTAAAGACCGAAAACACGGCGAAGAGTGTCTTCGGTGGCAGCGGGCGGGAGTCCCCCAACGTATATAGACTTGTCGTCGTCTACAGTCATATTCTGCTACTACGATGCCAAAGCCTAACAGCTCGTGGTCATGCCACCATTTGTACTTTGGATACAGCACTTGAGTAAACCTGTTGGCATGGGCTGATCTTAATGTTTGGACTGGGCTCTAGCACAATCATACATGAGCTTGCCGAAGGCAAAATGTATTTAAAAAGGTTCAATTTGCCCTAGAAACTTTTCATGATATTATTTCATCTCTCAACGTTTGTAATAAAGTTTAATTTAACCCTTAACGTTTATAAAAGTATATAATTTACTCCTTTAAATTTTATTTTTGTTGATTTTTCATAAATCAAACTTATTGTCTATCCACTTGACATGCTGACCTGAATTTTTAGTAGGCCTCTGTTGTTGACGTGAATTTTTTAAATATTAAAAAAAATTTAAAACTTATACTCCACCTAACCTGCATATCCAGGCCGTATTGCCCAACCGGACTTGCATAGCACCCCTCCCGACACCCCCGACCCAACACACGTGACTCGCTAACCCACCTTAACCCCAACCCGCTCCTACTCCCTTACCCAAAATAGCTTAACCCAACTCTTATAATCCTTAATCCCTAAAGTCAAATTCCCTAAACCCAAAGGCTTCTCCAACGAAACACTTCCTCTCTAGCTTATGCCTCCTAACGGCTTCAACTCTGGCGTATGCCTCCGTCTTTGACAAGTGGCTCCATCTTCACGACAGTAACATAACAGCCCGACACACCTCATAACTTACAGCACCAGAAAATTAAAGGCACCTGTTAGCGTGAAACCAGTGACGAAGAAGAAGGGGAAAAGCAATAGACAAAAAATATAAAATTTTGGTCTGCATAAATTAAAATTTTAATTAAAGCTTAACTTATTTTGGTTTTTTTCATTTCTGTGTTAATGCCTGGTGTTGGTATGTTGCTTCTCCTTTTGCATATTTAATAGCAACAAGCCTTGCCAATCATCAAAACCTTATTTCATTTGACACTCCACTAATTGTTTAAGGATGTTGAATATCTATGAAAGGGTAATTGTGAGATTTTGTGTCCTGCACTTTGCACCATGCTAGATTTTATGTTGTATGATCAAATTTTGTGGGTTAGCAACTTGATAGAGTTTATGATTAACATTTATATATCTTTGGAAATCAGCTTACATAGTAAAAGCTCAAGCATTTTTTACTCAAAAGGGAGAGGAAAGATATTAGTTTGATGTGCTTTTAGCTATATTTAGCTGGACAATGGAGCAATAATTTGGGTGTTTATAAAAGTAATATTTTTATCCTATGCTTATCAATTTAACCGAAACATTATAATTGTATTAATCATATCCTGAAATCAGAAAGCATTAAAAGAGACTGTAGTTTCAACTTTTTTTCTAATTTTCATTGCATGTATGCAAGATAAATAGACCACCTTTATGCAATTAATTTATTTTATTTATATAGAATAGTTAATGATGAGTGGAGACTCGGATTTTATTTATAAATTCAAGTTATTCTAGATTCAAGCTTATAATGCACATATTTTATATAATAATAATAATTTAAATTGAATTGAATTTTCAATTTTAGTGGACTGATATATATTTTATTTTCTTAGCAGTATGGCAGTAGATGAAATGGTTGAATCTACACCTATGTTAATGTGGCACGAGGAATGACATATGGCTAATACGATTGATGAGAATGATGGACGTGTTGGACTTGGGTTTGATAAAACTATAAGAGAGGATAATTATAAAGATATGGGAGTTGAACATGATGAAGAAGTGGGAGATGGGGATGCAAATCAAAATGAAGTTAATGAAGGAAATGTACTGAGATTGAGATTGTGGATGATAATGACACGAATTTTGATATCATTGTTGATTCAGTTCAGAGTATATTGTATATTGACTCATCGGACATCGGGAGCTTTTTAAAGAGTGATGAATATCCCAGCGGTGAAGAATCCGATGCAGCTTTGAGTTGACCTAGTGAAGGTCAAAAGGATGTTGTTAGTGTTATGCCCACAGAATGGTTATTTGGTATGGTTTTCGATAGTGTAGTTCAATTTAAAGAGGCAGTTGCTGATTATATAGCTGTAACAAGGTATGATTTAAGATTTAAAAAGAATAAAGTAAAAAGAAATAGATATTGTTGTAACGATGGTTGTCCGTTTGAATTGTTTGCTTTATATGGTAGGAAAAACAGGTGTTTAAAACTCAAAACATATAAGCCAGAGCATAGGTGCAATCTTACTAATAAGCCGAGGTTATTTAATTCCAACTATATCATTAAACATTTCAAGGAGAAAATCCTCAACAAGCCAAGCATTAAGATTAATAAAATGGTGGAAGAATGTAGGGAGAAGTTTAATTTATTAGTTAATACCAGTATGTGCAAGTATGTAAGAAGGAAGCTTTTAAAAGAAAGGGCAATAGAAAATTGCAATGAATATGGCAAACTTTATGGTTATATTGGTGAATTAAAGGAAATGAATCCAGGTTCTATAATAAAGCTTCAACTCAAAAGAATTAGACAAGAAAACACATTGCATTTTAATATGATGCATGTGTGTTTTGATGCTATGAAAAGGGGATTGAGAACGTTAAGACCTATAATTGGCATGGATGTTATTTTTTAAAAAATAAAGTATCAAGGTCAACTTTTAAGTTCCATAGATATTGATGGCAATTGTGGTATGTATTCTATTGCATGGTTAGTTGTTGAGGTGGGGAATATTAAAAATTGGACATGGTTCATTCAACAATTGGCTATTAATTTAGATCTTGGAAATGGGACTGTCACAATGATAACAAATATGCAAAAGGTATTATGTTATTCTTAGTGGATTTGGTATAATTTATATATTTTTTAACTATCTTGTAACTAAAATTTTCAGGGTCTCATGAGAGCTAGGAATGAAGTATTGCCTTCTACTGTATATAAGATGAGTGCAAGGCACATATATCATAATTGGGTTGGAAAATGGAAGAGGGTTTTGCATGATTCGAAGAGAACTAGGCATGATTGATAGTACATCTTTATGATTTCTATGTGTTTCTTTTCTTTGTTTATGTTTATGTATGATTTTCAAGTTTCTTTAGTTTCTTATGCATGTTTTTCAAGTTTATTTATGTGTGTCTTTCATACATGTTTCTCAATCTTTTTGATGATGTCAAAAAGGGGGAGAAGTATGTGTGATATTTGTGTGTTTGTGTGATATTGATCATTAAA
>JAOXYD010247485.1:0-16646 GCA_028565735.1 Pinacopodium congolense
GGTATAGAAATCAAATCATAACTTTAAACATAAATCCAACAATGGTTAAGAAAGAACAAATAATAACAAAACTCATTCTCGTGTGATTCAAGTCTTCAATTTTTGATGAATGCTTGTTAAAATCTCTACTAAGCTCCTTGAAATGTCTTTCATTCTTGAGTAAAATTTGCTTAATAATGATTTTTTTTTTCTCTTAAGTGGTAGCTACCCTCACTCTAGGGTTGATAATCCTAAAAAAGAACTGAAAACGCGCTTAAAAGGGAGCTCGAGCTCAATTGTTTCACGGTCAGAATCATGGTCATGGAATGATCCTATGGCCGTGGAAATGATCCCATCACCGTAGGATTGCCCATAGAACACATTGCCTTTTGCAAAATCGTGTCTTTCTCATATAACTTTCTATGGCTTAGGTTGTGGCCATAGGGTAAGGTGTGAAATACACTAGAAATTCACATATCTAGTGAACCATAAGGTAACTTTTTTATCTCGTGAACCATATGACTCTTATAATTAAAATTCACATATAAGACTTAAAAAAGCAATCATTTTTACATAATTTTTAAAAGGATTTTATGTAAGAAAAACAATAATAGATGACGAACGAGCAACAACATCCACAATCAAAATGATAACATATAAATGGTCATATACTTTGAAACCGTTTATTGGTAATCGTTAATTTTTTCGTGTACACTGAATAAATAGTTTTACAATTATAATATCTCCTAAGTCATATGATTCAGAATAATTGGTTGTTGAATCAAGGGGTGTTTCCATCTCTATTTTGATCATGAAAAAACATCCTTACTAATATGTATGTGTGTGTTGAGTTTTTTGAGACAAGTTTGATCAAGATGTGTCATGAAGATGCATGTATGTTGAGCCTTGTAGTTGAAGAACATGTTTGAAGTTTGTAATAATACATTGAATTGTATAAAGACGATCAAAGAGCAAGTGTCAAAGAGGAGTATTGAAGTTGAACTTAAAGATGAAGAAGAAAGAAGATCAAGTTCAAGATGTTAAACCAAGGTGGTTTTAATTATGTGTTTTGATGATGACAAAACATTATTATTAATAATGTTTAAGTTTTTGATGCTTTATGAGATAGGTTGATGTGTAAAGTGTAAGAGAATATATGTGGAGCCTAAGGTAGAAGAGCCATACTAAAGAGATTGAACAATGGATCAAGCATTAACAAGTTAGAGTGAAGCTCAGGTAATGATCAAGCTTGAGATCAAGAGAATGAAGAAGAGTTTCGAAAAAGAGCTTAAAGTGTGAGTGTCCTAAACTTGATCTTAATCAATGCTTGAAAAAAGCTCTCACATTTGCATGAACATTTACATAGAGGCATATAGGAGTTGAATTGTGGTTTTAGTGATTAACTTGATTTGATTATGGCTTTTGCATATTAGGAATTAAATTAGAATAACATTTAGGTTATATTTTGTATAATTAAGAAGTAATGTGGCGAATTGTTTTAGTGTATGCTTCTTGATGATTTTAAATGAATTGAATTATTGATTGAACTTATTTAAGTGTGTTATGAATTTTGGTTTATGGAAGGTTTATGAATTGATCGAAAAGGTTTTTAAAATGGTTAAAATGAAAGGTTTCATAATCAAGGCAATTCTTATGTTTTGAATTAATTGAAATGTTTTGATGATTCAAATAGCCTTGAATTATGCTTTAAAACTTGTTTAAAGTCTTGTTTAATGTTAGGAATTTGTTTAAAAATTTTTGGAGTTTGTTTGGAGTACTTTTCATGTTTTCTAGATGTAAAACAATGGGTTGTTCATCTGATTAACGGCACCGTTGATTGGCCTAGTAGGTGCAATTATACCCATGTGTTCTAGTGTCTTCAACGGCAGATTGTTCTTAGAACAACAACACCGTTGATAAGCCTAGAGGGCGTCATTGAAGGGTCAAACTCTAACAGCTAGTTTTGGGATTTCAGACTTAACAATTTTTTAACATCCCAAATGGCTAGTTTTTGTTTTTAACAACTCCAAACCTCTCCCAACTCTATATATATGATTCCTAAACACTTTTAACAAGTTTAGAACCTTTGAAAAACGAATTACAAGATTAAATCTCTTAAATGTTCAAAGCTCTCTTTATTTTCTGTATAGTTTTCTTTCAATCATGATTTTTCTATTTTAAATTCATTTTTTGTACAAAAATTTGTGTTTTCAATTATTTTAGACCTAGACAAATCTTGGAATGGTTTTAGTTAAATTTTTTGATTCATTATTTCGTCTGTTTCAAGCTTTCAAAGATCAATATACTAAAATCGTCTCTATTTTTGGTTGAACATTTCTAAACTTCTATGTTCTTCAATTTTAAGATAGTAAAATCGCTTTATTGATTCAAAATTATCATATACATTTTCCTTAATGTCGCAAGAGTGTATAAGATCTTTTATTTTAAGCACTCAAATCGTGTATTTGACCTCAAAGAACACAGACTACTCAAAACTATCCAAACTGACATATTTTCTTTGTAGCTTCTTTATTGACTTTGATTCTGATTTTTAATTAGTTTTTGGGTGTGCAAATTTATTGTTTTAAGTTTGTTTAAGGTTCTAGGAGTGTGCTACTATTTTGTTTTTTCAAATTTTAAGTGATTATATTATTTGTTTGAGCTTGATTTTTGAAAGTTACTCAAAATTGTCCAGGTTTGACAGTCTTGACTTTAAACTTGATTTTGATTATTCGAATGATGCACTAAAATTATGTTTATTGTTGTGATTGATTGTTAACTAATTAATTAAGGTTCTAGTTTGTTGCATTTATTATACATCATTTGATAGGTAAAATTTGTTGATACATAAACTAAAAATATAGCTTGCATATAAGTTTCATATTTAGACAGCTTGTTTTAATATTAATTGAATCTAGTTGTTTGTGAATTTAATTGTGCTCTTGCTGGATAAAATTGTTTGTTTATTATATATTGTAGTTTTATGAGGCTTTTTATAATTGTGGTTTGTCTCCAAAATTTTCAAAATTGATTTTATTGATTTTGATTTAGAGAAACACCATAGAAGGTGTGCTTTGGTTACAAAATTGGGGGATTGACTTTATGTTTATTGTTGATTGTGGTATAGGCTTCTCTTTGCCTTTAAAATAGATTTGATATGTTTCTCTTCATTTAGGATAAAGAAGATTTGGATTGAGTTAATCCTTGAATGTGAATTGGATTGGATTAGGCCTTAAGTGTGCATTGACATTCCATATTGCATGTGTTGTATTTGAGCCCTTATCTTGTGTTGATTTTGATCAAGATTGTCATAAGCTATATAAGCTTAGTTCAAAGCTCAAGGGAGCTTGGATTAGGGGTTGTCCTTATAGGACAAAAGCTATAAATTTTGGTTGTGTTGTAAAGGCTCCTCTTTGCCATAAAAAGATTATTGTAAGAGTTACTCTTTACCCTCTTTATGAAAAGAAAGATTGATAGGTTATTCTTAACCTAAAACAAGATTAGTATAAGTTCCTCTTGGCCTTAGAATCAAGATTGTTGGATGGGTTCCTCTTAGACTTGAATGAAGATTGTGTAAAGGTTTCTCTTGGCCTTGAATTAAGATTGTGTAAAGGTTTCACTTAGCCTTGAATCAAGATTGTGTAAAGGTTCCTCGTGGCCTTGAATTAAGATTATTATAAAGGTTCCTCTTTGCCTTGAATCAAGAATGTTGTAAAGGTTTCTCTTGGCCTTTAACCAAGATTGTTAGTTAGTGAATTTTCAACAAGTAGTTGGAGAGAGGATGTAGTCTATCTTTAGGGTAGGCAAACCTCTATAAATCTTGGTGTTCATATCTTCCCTATCTCTTTTATATTTATGCATTTGTATTTGTTTAATTATTGATTGAATTACTTAATATTAACATAAAGTTTGGCATTACATTTGAGTTGAATTTTGGTTAGAGATTGTATTTTATCAAAATTGGCCTAAGGTGTTTAAAGTGTATTATTTCTGCAAGAATTTTTAAATACCTAATTCACCCCCTCTTGGGTGCCATAAGGCTTACACAAGAGTAGAATTTGATAGGTTATTATGAATGAATTTAGGTGTAAATCGTCTCTTAGTCTTACCATATTGTTTAAGGGCTTACATCTTGCAAATCACATTCATGTTTATTGACTTGAATATGGGATGGATAATTAAGAGAAGTTATATATGATTGTTATGTATGAAAATCATCTTAATGTATGGATGAATATACGCATTGTATTGCATGTGAATGTATGAGTATGTGTGATTGATGAATTGGTTAAGTTGTGAATAAATGTGAAATTTGTAAAGTTTGTGAATTAGCAATTAGGTTAAGTTGGCATGACTTATAAAATAAGTCTTATATGTTGTATGGATTTGTGTGAATTGGTTAGAGGATGAGTGAATTAAAGTTGTATGAATTATAAAATTAGAGAAGCATGTGACTATATATCATAAGATGAAAATGAAAGTGTTAGTATTAATAAAATTTTGTAAATTTGATGAATCTAGTTGCATAATTATGTTAAGTTGTTAAAAATAATGTTATAAAATGTTTGGTAATATTTAGAATATGTTTGATTGGGTTTTAAACTGATTCGAGTTGAGTTTGGATTGGATTGGGCTTTATTGAGCTAAAAGGAACCCTTTTTTTAATTGACCGATCGATTGATTATTGGTCGACCGATCTATACATCGATTAACCTAATGTGGTTTGATCTGCACACTAACGGGTAGATTTTGCAACGATTTAATTATTAAATTATTCTAACTTTATGTTAACATTATACAATAACTTTGGAGGCTTGGGAAGGCTATCAATATGTGTGTTTTATGTAATTTTGCATGTAAGAAATGTGCGAATCATCTATTGAGTTACTGCAAGTTTTTTTGTGAATTTATGGTGAAGTTTTATGTATAAGTTTTGTATGAGTGTTGAAGTTTGGGAGTTTATGTGTGCATATCATTCATAAGTATATTGTAAACCTTTATAAGCCTTGGTAAATTAAGGGTGATAAAGTTTGAAAGGTTTTTTGTGTTAGAAGTGAAATTTAGATAGTGTGCTTGTGAGAAGTGAGTTTTTTAAAGGAGAAAATATTGAGTGAATTTTTGTAAAAAATTTATCCTTGAGCCATAAAAGGGAGGGTATTATGAGGTGATCCTTAAGCTTTAGAAAGGAGTGTGAGAGATATTTTATAGCCTAGAAAAGGAGGAGTGAAAGGTTATCCTTGATTCTTGAAAAAGGATTATATTACAAACATTGTATTGTTTTAGATAAGTGGAAATTTTCAACAAGGCATATTAAGGATTGGATGTAGGAAAAATTAGATATCTCCAAACCATTATAAATCATTTGTATATTTCTTCCTTTACTATTTTACATTTATGTATTTATTTATAAATTGTTTAATTTTTTGTTTAAATTATTGTGTATATAGTTTAATTTTATGAATTAGGAGTTGAATTTTAGCTTCCACATATTAGAAAATTAGTGAACTTAAGTGCCATAAAAACTAACAATATATATTGTTTCTTATTAGAGACCAGTGTTGTACAAGGTTTATAATTTTTCATATTAAACCTTTACAACACTTAGTCATTTTATGTCTTTTGAGAAAGACGCATTGAAGTTTGAGATCTATCCTAATAAATTTGTTACTAAGGACAAAAGATATTCATCAAGATCTATTATGTCAAATATTTGGATAATAGTTGCTTAACATCATATAACATGCCTAAATAATTTAATGGAGTAAGAAATCATACCTTATATAAAAGTAGAAAAATGACTTTATTCCCTCTAATATTATAATATAAGTATCTCTTAACTTTATTTTTCATAAAATTAAATGTGGTAATCACCTTATCAAACTTCAACTACTACTATTAAAAAGCTTATTTCAATCTGTATATTATTTTCTTTAATTTACAATCATGGTGACTCTTGCCATCTTCTTGAAACCCTTCACATTACTCAATATAGAGTTCCTCATACAGGTCTTTATTAAAAAAATGATTTTAACATTCATTTGATGTAGCTTCATGTCATAATGAATTATTATTGTCATAATCACTCTAAATGTATCTTTAGAGGATATGAGAGAGAAAGCAATATTATAGTCAATCCTTTCTCTTTGACTAAAACGTTTGGCAACTAATTTAGATTTAAACCACTCAACTTTACCTTATGAGGCCTTATTAGTCTTATAAACCCATTTGTAGCTAATATGTTATAGTTATAAGGTGAATTAATCAGTTCCTATACTTGATTATGCTTTATGGATTGCATCTCATCCCTCATTACATTTAACCATAAATATGCATAAGGAACAAAAACAATTTCTGAAAAAGTAACTAGATCAACCACATGACCTATGTCATAATTACTCTCTCCTAGATAAATAATATAATAAGATAAAATAGCATGTCTCCTCATCATAGTGAGTCTTCTTAGTGGAGTCTATTCAACTTGATCCTAGTCTACAAAAACATCACTCTCTTCTGTATGGGCTTCTGGTTCTATATTATAATGATACTAGATCTAACATTCATTAATCCAAATTTAATGGGTGTAAAACAAGAAACTACAATAGGTTAAACAGTTCTTCCATCTAAAATATAAGAGCGATATACCTCGTCAGACATATTGTGCTCTAAAACTTATTTATATGTGAATCCTTAATTCTAGATCCTCCTTCTCTATAGTAAAATTTGTAGCCTTTAGGTTCTTTGAATATGTTAAAAAATAGCAATGAGTGGAATAAGAATCAATTTATTTTCATAAGGATTATCTAATCTTACCTCAATAAGGTAGGCTCAAATACAGAGATGTGAGAAAGATGGCTTCCACTATTTACAAAGTTAAGATGTTTTGGGAATAAAATTACATAGAATTCAGTCGAAAATGTATAGAGCCATTTTTATAACCTCACCCTAAAGGTAATTAGGAAATACTATTTTCTTCAGCACTACCGATACTTACCTTCATGACAACCTTGATTGATTTTGTTAGGTGGTTCTCAACTTCAATCTTAAAGGTCTTGAACTTGTTGAAGGCATTAGAATTTTCTATAATTAGGAAAAATATCCATATTGGAAAAAATCATCAATAAATGTCATAAAATACCTTTATTTACAAATAGTAAATGAGAAAGGACCACATATGTCAGTATAAATAATGTTTAACAAACCAAAATTAGAAATAGATTGTTTATTTTTTTATTTTAGTCTACAAAAATCAATACATGTCTCTAAATCTGTAATATCAAGAGTTGGTACAATGCTTTTCTTTATCAATCTCTTATATCTTACTTTAGAGATGTGACCTAAATATTTATGACATAACATGCATGATTTATCTTTTATAAAAAAATTGTTTAGCAATGACCTCATTGGTAATTAGGAATCAAGAACATTCTATATAAATCATATCATAAGAAGGGAGTGCTAATATGTTTTGCATTATATGATAACTTTACATAAGAGATATCAATAATAAAACTATAATCTTCTTTGTCCAAAACAAAAACAAAATCAAGTTCTATTTGAACTACGATACATAGAATATGTTATACAAAACAAGTTTAAAACCAGTATCTAGGTTTAAACATACAACTCCCATATAATCTATGCAAACTTGTTCTTTATTTCTTATAACCAGCTTCAACTTATCCTTATTTAGTTGCTTCTTAGATATGAATGCCTTGCATTATGAAAGTATCATGAGTAGAAACTTCACTATATAGCCACGAAGACCTAGCTGTAGTTATAGTAACATTGGATTCATGAATAAATTAAACTAAAGTTACTTGATGTTCTTATTTTCCTTTCCATTGTATGTACTTAAAGTAATTTTATTTCCTATAACCCTTCTTCTTATAAAATTTTTTTTTTCATTCTCTTTATAACATCACTAAGGGTCCTTAATTCACTAGTATAACTAACATATTTAGGTGAAGGATGTTGAGGAGGCTTACCTTTGGGTTTAAAGGCTTTAACTTTGCCTTTAGATTTGGTAACAAGAAGGGTTGTTTGTGAAGTGTTCTTTAGTTTCTCTTCCTTAACTACGAAATGGAAAATGAAGGAATTGTTGCTGTAATTTTCATCTTGAGTATTATAATTGATAAAAAAAAAACATTAAACTGAAGGCAAGGGATGCTAAGGGCTTAGTGTATAATGCAAGCATAAGAAATCATACATTTTAGGGTTTCAAGCTTGCTCTGTATATACATTACGTTGAGGATGTAGCTCTCACTCTTCCTATCCATACATATCTCATAAAAGAAGTTCCTTCAATAGGATACTAATATTAGAATTAAGAGATACACAAAATACCTTTAAGATATATTGCCAAGAAATTCCTTAGCTATATATGTTACGGGATGTCCACTAAGTAGATTATTTCAAATAGAACTTTTAACCTTTCCTAGGCTATACGGACTGCTTTCTCAACATTAGTACCAAATGATATTATAGAAGGTGATTTTCTATTTTTATGGTCATGTTTATATCTACAACCTCCAAGGAAACCTAAACGTCCTGGTTTCATTTCTTAAAATTGAAACTAGTTAGGGTTTTAATGGTTTTAATGTTATTATTAATAGAAAAGATGACTACAAAACATTAACATGATTTATCATTAGCAAAAATTAGGAAAGCAATAATATTAAAGGCCAAAAATGATATCTTGTTTTAGTATCTCATCTAACATATCATGAAACACCTGGGAATAGAATACACAATATGTAAAGATGAGATTTTCATATAAAGCAGTCAAAACACATACCATCAGCTTTTATAATTCTACCTTTTATGGATGTAGAGACCACTTAAACAATGGCTTTCCTTTACTAAATGCCTTTATGCACATCTCTATATTTTATATAAGGTAAACACCTATGAGTTGATTAACCAAATATAAAGCTAGAGACATTGCCCAACACACAAGTAAACATGGTCTTAATACTAACTTGTAAGGCTACTGTAGTTACTACAATCTTATTAGCACTCATACTACTTCATAAACAAAAGGTATACATATGTATGTTATCCTCTCTTTTTTTTCATAGGCATAGATATATGACAACTTATCTCTATATGATATAAATCTTAAAAACATCAAATTATTACCACACAATAATGTGGAAAATACATTATCAATACTATTATATTGAAAATTCAACAAAAATAAATTGGAGAAGTGAATAATCAAGCAATATAGAACAACAAATAATCTCATGAGATACTAAAATCACATGTATCTCTCTTAGATCAAGTCATTTGTAAAAATATTCACTCAACTATGGCTTTTAATAATTTGGTTTAAAAATTTTAAAGTTAACCTTAGTTATTATCAATGTAATAATCCCAAAAAAGTCAAAAAAAATTAACTTTATGCACCAATAGAACAAAAAAAAGACCCAAAATAAACTTAGGGGTCATTTTATAAAGTTTGGATGAGTTTTTTTTTAATCTTATAGTGTCATTGATGTCAATATAATGTTAATGTGTTGTCAGTAGATAGAGGAGGCACGTGTTAGTTAGAAGGGGAGTGCACCCCATACTCTATGTCCCATGTGAATTGCTATTACACAGGTGTGTGATAAGTACATGCTAGATGTATATAGATGCGCGAAACCATGTTTGACTCATGTAATGTATGGGCTATATGCATAGACACGGGTATCGCTTTATGGCATCATGCATGTGCCAGTAGGTCTTCGTCTCCCACTACCTTACTAAGTGATTTCTAGTGGATGTTTTTCCCAAATTCCAGCAATTCTTATTGGAAAAGTCAATAAAAAAACCATTGTCTTGGAATTTTCTACAAAATTTATGCATAACCCAATTCAACTAATAAATATTCAATTTATTGGATCAAAACATTGTCATTTTTTTTCAATTTCCTTTTGAATAAATTGAGAAATATTTTCCTAAATTCATATAATTATGGAACTAGTTCTGATACGACAATTGAGAAAACCTTATGAGCTACCCAAGATCATCCATGAACTTGTATGAACTAAAACAAACAGAGATGATATACAAATTACTAGTTTTTCTACCTATTCCTAATGAACAAGTTAATAAATTGTAAGAAAAAAAATTCTTGAATCACTTGAGTAAGCTTGTCAAACTATGAATAAATAGTTGAAAATTTCAATAAACCTTTATGAAAGTTATTCTTGATCAAGTGATTAATATCTTTTTACACCTTTCTTGATACTTGGATGTCTTAATGGGTCAGGAAAAATTATACATCCAAGAACCTTACTTAAGCAAGTACCTGAAATCTAGCATTATTTAAAGGAAACGTTATTGGATCTCCCCATCACAAGCCAAATAAATATCTGGCCTATACTAAATCTATTTCATTTTCCTTGTTGGACTTCAACCTACTTGATTAGATCAATAATTGGACCTTTTTTTACTATCTTTGATTTGGATCAAATTTAATTATTTTGATCTTAAAATTTAAATGTTAGTAATTATTGAATGTCCAACTTTAAAGAAAATTTACTAACATAAATTTTTAAATGTATTTGATCCAGGATGGATTCCTTTAACATATAATAAAAATGAGAACTCTTATTATATGACATATAAGAATAAGCACTAACAAGAAAACGTTAATTTAAAGCTCTAAATAAGATACAATAGAAATTGTTAGTCTTAAAGGGACTGAAGAGGGAGGGGGTAAATTGAGTGTTTTAAAATTTGAACCTAATCTGAATTTTTAAACAACACAAAACAAATCTAAAATCAAAGAAATTTTTTAAGCCAAAAACAACCAATTGTAATATGGAATTAAGGTTACACAATAAAAGTATAAAACAAGCACTTAATTATCAATAATATAAATATAGATGATCTGTCCAAATAATATAAATGTCAAGCTATTCAAGTATCAAAAAATCAATTATACATTCAGTAACATAGTAAGGAGTTGAAGGAAGAGAGAAGACGCAATAATGCATAGTAGTTTGGTAACACTAATGTTGCCTACTCTACTCCCAACACCATCGATGTTGGATTTTGATTGTCACGAATGTAGCAAATGTAAATCTTCTTCTTTTGATGAATAGCAATCCTTACAAATCCAATCTTCTTTATTAAAGGTGAAGAGAAACTTGACAACATTTTTAAAAGGCAAAGGGCAACCTATTTAATTTAACCCCACAAAATAGAACAAAAGCACACTTATAACGATGTTTAACTTAAATAACAATAAGCTAAGGGCTCTTTAATGTGTAAAAATCAAATGAATACATAATGACCCTCTATAAACCTTGATAAAGCTGAATTTGATTATCTAACAGCTCAAAAATTAGATTTAAAAAACTAAATATAAAGGAATGTGAAAAGTAGAAAATATAGAAATCTAGATAGCTTAGTGTTTTTTTTATAACTTTTTATGCAAAACAAATCAACTAGGAGTACAATCAAACATAAAAAAACATTTAAGCACTTATTAGGCCCTTAAAAAAACATATAAAAATCAATTAAAAGAACTAAAGCTTAATTTAAAAGTCAAGAAAATAGATTTAATAGGCAATAATCTAAACAGTTGATATATTTGAGTTTGTTGTCTTATAAAAATGAAAACTTAATGTAGAAACATAATTAAGTGATAAATATTTATTCAGAACATTCCAAATATCTTATAGAATTAAGAAAAAATAAATTAAGGTTCATAAATAAATTTGAAGCATATAAACAAAATGGTAAACATAAGATATACAAGAGAACTTGAAGCACTTAAGTTTATACACAAATTTAATATATAAATCTTAGACAAAACCAATAATTAGAAGCCAATACATGATTTGAACCATTTTATATGATAATAAAAACCTAGAACAAGGGTTTAGAAGTAAAAAACTGTGACTAAAAAAAAAATAGATTGAACATTAATAGCATAAGATTTGACTCCTTTTGATAAAGTTTTTAAGATTATTTCACAAAATCCACTTCAAACTTGTTTTTATTTTATTTTCAGACAATTTCTATGTGTTCGTTTTATGGCTTTATGTATGATAATAACATATATTGACTCAACTAGTCATTGGTGGGTAGTTATTTTTTAAATGAAATGAAAATTGAAACTTCATCTAACTCTGAGATTTAAACGACAATTTCATCAAGGATCCACGACGCCATTGTGTACCACCATTGATCTCCTAAACTAAAATTATAAAACATAATATTTTTAAACATTTCTAAAACTTTCATGTTATCAAACTTAAATTAAAACAATTTTAAAAACATAATTAAAAACAATTTTCACTTGCTATATTGATTCAAGTGCTAATAAAAAAGTTCGTGAAAACATTAAAAACATACGAGAAGCATGAGTGAAAAATTTGAGCCCCTAGGATATGTAAACTTAAAGTAATAATTATATATGCTTAACGAAGAGAGCAGGTTATCTTAGTTCATCCATAATATTTAACTTTACTTTTTCTTTAATTACAAGCTCCGAGTTTAATCTTTCATTATTTTGTGACCTATCTTTTAACCTTGCATTAAATAGTTAAACAATAAGTAAAATATATGTTTTTTTATCATCAAAACAAAGACCGTAACTTTCCTTGATTCAATAATATCTCCCTTTTGATAATGATATTAAAAATAGAAAAAATTTAAATTCAATCATCTCATATTAATTCATAGATATACATCATACACAATTAAGAATCAATTCATAAGCACAATAAAATAAAAACATACACTTCATATACCCCCCATTATGCTTAAGTATACAAACTAATTATGCTAAAAACGTTATGCTCCCCATTAGTTCATGCATTAAAGCCAACTTTTAAAAAATTTACCCTTCTCCTTACAATTCATCCTTCTTCTTACAACAATTTTGCTCCATCTCAATGAAATACTTTAATATTAGTCATCCTTCTCCCCCTTTTAATATCATCAAAAATAATGGGAAGCATACCAATTGTAAAAATAAAAGTGATAAGTGGGGAATAAAATGCAAAAGATATCATTTGTAAGGTGCTACGAAAAGAACATAAACACAAAGCAAGTTAGAAGAAATATGTATAAATTTATAAAATTAAAATAAACTTATCATCAATATGCCTAACTCTCCCTTAATCATATAAAACATATCCTCACTCATAGGTTTAATGAAAATATCTTCCAATTCACATTGTGAGTATATAAATTTTGACTTTATATCTCTATTTTGCATTCGATCCCTTATAAAATGATGTTTATTCTCAATGTGTTTAGTCCTTGAGTGTTGGATCATATTTTTGGTCAGGCAAATGGCACTAGCGTTATCACACCTAATGGGTATCTTGGTAAGCTCCATGCCATAACTCATAAATTGTTATCTAAGTTAAAGCACTTGTGCACAACAATTGCCAACCATTACATACTTCGCTTCAGTAGTTGATAAAGATACAAAATTTTACTTATTGTTAAACCAAGACATTAAGGCATTTCCTAAAAATTGACAAGTACTAGATGTACTCTTTTTATCTAAAAGATTGACAACATAATCTACATCAAAATATCCAAGTAAGTCTAAATAAGCATGCCTAGGGTTCCATAACCCTAAAGATAAAGAGCCAACTAAATACTTAAAAATCCTCATAATAGTTAAAAGGTGAGACTCACTAGGACTTAATTGAAACCTAGCACACAAATAGACATTAAACATAATATTAAGTCTACTAGTTGTAAAGTACAACAAACTACATATCGTCCTTCTATATAACTTAGAATCTACGGGTTTTTTTCCTCATCCTTATTCAATTTAGTGGCTACAATTGTAGGGTTCTTAAAGATTTTGCTTGGTCCATACCAAATCTTTTTAGCAATTCATTAGTATATTTGGCTAGATTAATAAAGATACCATCCTTCATTTGTCTAATTTTCAAGCCAAGAAAGAAATTCAAATCCCCTATCATATTTATCTCAAATTCGTGACTCATACTCATGGAAAACTCCTTACACATCCTCTCATTTATGGCTCTAAATATAATATCATCTAAATATACTTTTAAAATCAAGATTTCTTCATTTCCTTTCTTAATGAAAACGGTGGTATCCACTTTACCCTTTATAAAACCATTTTGTGATAAAAATTCACTTGATCTTTCATACTCAGCTCTAGGAGCTTGCTTTAAACATATAAGGCTTTCGAAAACTTATAAACATGGTTTGATTTATCATGAATCAAAACCTAGTGATTGTTCTACATATACTTTCTCTTGTATAAATCCATTAAGAAATGCACTCTTAACATCCATTTAATATAACTTAAAGCCTATATAGGATGCAAATGCTAAAAGTAGTCTAATAGACTCTAATATAGCTACAGTGAAAAATTGTCCTCATAATCTATTTTTTCTTCTTAACTGTAACCCTTAGCTACCAATCTAGCTTCATTTCTTAAAATATTTCTTGATTCATCATGTTTGTTTCTAAACACCCATTTAATACTAATAATTGAATGATCACTTTGCCTAGGTACTAATGCCCAAAATTTGTTCCTCTCAAATTGAAACTCTTCATTTATAGCTAACATCTAGCTTTCATCACTTAAGGCTTCATTAATGGTTTTAGGCACTATATTTAAGATAAACACTACGTGGGATAAATCTCTAAAAGAAAATCTTGATGCTATTTCTCTTCTAACTTTACCTATGATTTTGTTAGGGGAATGGTCTTTCTTATACCTCCATTCCCTAGGTAAACTATCATCTCTTCTTTCATCCTCACCTGGTTCAACTAATGGATCACTAGGTATAAGAGGATTATCAAATTTTTTGTCAACATTTGCTTCTAGTCCTAATTTCTCCAAATTTCTAGATAAACCTATATCATCATCATCAACACTCTTTGTCATCTCAAAAAGACTTGATTAATAAAAAATCTCATTCATAGTCTCTTCAATCATTATTGCTTTCTAAAACAATAAAAATCATTCAAATTAATAAACTATAAATCAATTTTATACTAAGAAGATTTATCAATGCATAATTTTTATAATTAATGTATTTCCTAATCATGTAATGGTCTAGTTATGTAGGAAATCAAATTAACTATGAAACAATTCAACTAATCAAGAATCATTCAATTTGTTAAAAGACATTAAGTATTCATACCTAACATATTGCTTTAAATAAATCATCCATCATTCAGAATATCAAGAGCATAATTGATAAAGTGATATATATTTATTCTATCATTCCACATAAATTTCTTTAGATATCCTACAATTCATAACAATTTTAAAACATCTAAATCATCAACTATCATTCCAAAAGATCAATAATCATACAAGTTCATTAAACTATCAATGTAAGGGGGTACCTCCCTTTTTTTTATGTATCTCAAATTGTAATTTCTCTTCCTTTCTTTAGTTTAAGAGTTAACCTTGTTGATTTCATTTTTATTTTAATTTTTAAACATACTCTTGAAAAACCTATAAAATAAATTTAATAAACTTTTGATACCCACGTCATCTTGTGTCATTGAATGTTAGTTACCTTTCCATTACCTATACCTTTTGGTGAAATAGAAGATATTGAAATTTTATCAAAATAAAAACTTTCCAAATGTCCAAATCTACCACAATGATCACAAAAATATGTAACATAATAAGAATATACAAGCTGTTCAAAATTGTTTCCATATATGAATCTATGTACAACAACCTTAATGTATCTTATTTGGTATGGTTTAGGACTAGAATATATATATGACGTGTTCCTTGGTATAAAATATGCATGGTAGACATTTTTATATGATGAAAAGTGCATTTTTAGTGCATGAATAGGTGTTTTTTTGAAATTTACTCATATATGATCTATATTCTTTTTTTTTTCAATCTTTGCATTTTCAAAATAGTTAAAGCTATTCCTAGAAACATGCATATTTACTCTAGATGCAGGTCTTAAAGAGTACATAAATGCATAATTATCCTTCCTATGTTAAGTTCTAGAAGTGGATGCACCATTTAAAGATAACTTACGGCTTTCCTTTTCATCTAAGTTCTTATCCTTAAAAAAAGTGGTCTTAGCACTATAATTTTCATTACCACGAATGAAACTTAAACTATACCTATTATTTGAAGCTTTTTGAGCTACAAACATGCTATCTAGTTTTTCCTTTCCTTTGGTGAAAATTTCTAATAAATCCTTTTAAAAGAATTATCTCATCCTTTAAGTATTTATTTCCATATAATGTTTTCTTTTTATCATCATCAATACACAAATTCTTGGCTTCCAGTTGATACAAATTACTTCTAAGCTTATCACTCTTTAATGTAATCTCGTCATTCAAATTCATGCATTTTTTGTATTTGAAAGACTACTTCTTCCTTTTTAAGTTACCACGATACAAAAATTTAACTAATTCATCATAACTTAACTAATAATCACAAACATCATCATCATAAGAGTTTGATGAAGAAGGTATCTAATTATCCAAATCCATTAAGCAAAATATTGAACCAAGGGTTGGTTACACCTTTGTTTTGATAATGAAAAAGTGTTTATACTAATATGTTTGTAGAGTTTGCTGTGATTGATTAGTATTTGAAGTGTATGTGATGAATAAGTAATTAAGTTGGTAATTCAGTAAAATTTGTATGACTTATGTAAGTCATGGAATAATGTTTTAAATAA
>JAOXYD010247496.1:0-16646 GCA_028565735.1 Pinacopodium congolense
TCAAACACTTAAAACATTAGTAAGAGTAATGTTTTGTCATCATCAAAACACATGATTAGAACCACCTTGGTTCAACAGAAATCTACCTTAATTTTTGGATAAATTAATAAATAATGTGAGTTAAATCAATGAATGACCAAACTTTAGTTAATCATAAGGGTTTTAACCTAGAAATAAGGTATTTTTAGGTTAAACTTCTTGAAATTTAATCATATTACTTAAGTCTAATAAATGATCAAACAAGATAGGACTAATGCAGATAAGGTGTTTTCTTAACCATAACAATGTATCAATTCAATGAAGATACCTTAGATTAGGCCTTCCACCCCCTTAATAACTCAGTTAAATTATTGAAAGCCTAAACCTTAGCTAATTATTCAATTTGGTAATCTTTAAGACAATATGGACCCCTTTACATTAATAGAAATATTTTAGGTTAATTAGTTGCTTTAATTCTCATTAATTCACAATCTTGAGTTCTTTAGATAATTGTAATATAAGTGACCTATTATTACTATATTTTCCTCTTAAGTTCGACGTCTGGAGTCTTAAATATACTCCCCTTTTTTACTCATTAACCGTTATACTTATTGTAAAAGTTGGTTTTCAATTGATTTCGATGTGCATGTTAAAAGAATAATTTAATTTAGCTTAATTAGTACCTAGACCAACTAACAACAGTACTTCTTTTTAATGGTTTAAAGCATAATCTATTAATTGTTAGTCAGTTGTATGATAAAGAGTATAAAGTATGTTTTTTAGGGTAATGCATATGTAGTTTCAAAAATTAATGATAATAGTATTGCATTCTTAGGGGAAAAAAGAAGGAAATATATATACTTTAAACTCAGATGATCTATCCAACCTTGACATTAAGTGTTTAGTTTCTATGACTAATTGTACATGGATCTGATATAGAAGGCCTGGACATATAATATAAGCATGGATTTTTTTGTCAAAACTCAACTCTAAGCAACTTATTAGTGAGCTTCCAAGCATGAAATTTGAGAAAGATAGGATTTTTTGAGCATTTCACATAAGAAAACAAGAAGTTCATTCCATAGCAAGCAAATAATAACTTCTAGATCCTTTAAACCTATTAATTTGGACTTGTTTAAACCTACTAAGGTTGTTAATTTAGGAGGTAAACCACGTACATTTGTAACTATTAATGACTTTGATATATTTATATGGGAATTGATTCTAATTAGTAAATATGTTATGAAATTTGAAAAGATAATTCAAAATAAAGAAAGGTTTTATCTGTTGCATGTATTAGAAGGGATCATAGTAAAGAGTTTGCTAATGACATGTTTGAAAGCTTTTCTGACATAATGTTTTGGCCCCTAAGACTCCCTAAGAAAATTGTTTAATGAAAAGAAAAAAAAAGACTTTACAAGATAAAGCTAAGACAATGATTAATAAATATGAATTACCAAAGTATTTTTAGGCCAAATTGGTTGCATGTGCATATCATTTAATAAATAAGGTAAGAATTCATCATAAGATGGATAAAATCCTATATGAACTTTGGGAGGGTAAGAAGCTTAAAATAGGCTATTTTAGAAATTTTACAGGCAAGTGGTACATTTTGAATGTAGGCATCGTAGATAAATTGGATTCCTAAATTGATGAAGGCATTTTTGTGGTATATTCCTTAACAAGTAGAGCATATAAAGTGTTTAATAAAAGAACTCATGTTGATGAATAATATATGCATGTAGTATTTGATGAGATTAACCTTTCTGAAAAAAATAGAGATCTTGAAGTTGATGACATAGGTTTCTCCAAGGAACTGGAAAAGCTTCCTCTTGAAGAGGAAAAAGAAGATGGAAAATCTATACAAATTCCTATTATTAAACCAAAGGATAAAAGAAGGATTATGAGCTACCAAAGGATGGGTGGTGGAGTTATCACCTACTCACTAAATAATAAAATTTACCTAACTAATCTACTATATAGCAAAGCAAATCAAGGTTGACCCCATAGAGAGTTGGTAGTATTCTTAGCTATTCTTAAAGTTACGCAAGGGAAAAAGAAAAGAAAATAAAACCCCTGGATGTAAAGGAAGTAAAAGACAACTAATAAGGAAAATAAACGATAACATAATAAAACAAGAAAAAAATAAAAAATATGGGAAGTTGGGTAGAAAATATTGTCCAAATTTGTGAATTGGAATCGATCATCAAAAATATTAGTTATGCTATCCCTAAAATGCTAGCTTATAGACATAAATAAGCTTTTGTGTCCTAAGTTCCTCAAATTCAAGATAAGTCTTAGACGATAAAAAACTAATCTCTAACCAAGAGGAAATCTAGAGCTCTCTAGATTTATTGGAGCGATAGCATTAATACACTAGGGAATAACAAACCTAAATTATAATCATTCTAGCTCGGACTAGGTAGCTTAGAGGATTGAAATCCTTGACAAATTGGTTAAGTTTACCTACACATCCAATCATTCTATTGTTACTTATGGTTTTCACTAATGACAATTGTGTAACTTAGAATTTTAACTATAAAACCTAGGATGGCCAATCCTATGAATTAATACGTAATTCATGACATTAATTCTGAATTCCAACTCAATCCTGGCATAAATCACAATGTCCATTCAAGACTCATTCCAATTCTCACAATTATCATCCATAAATCCATCAAATAGCCTCAAACCCAATTAAAATTAAGCTAACATAACAAAAATAAACAAAATGCAATATTAAATTAAACAAACCTAATCTAAAAATGCATTAAAAAAGTATTTAAAAAACTCTAAAGAAATATCAACATAATCAAAATGAAAATAGAAAGACAACAATAGAAACATAAATAAAACGAATATTTAACTCTTGAACAACTAAATCTATGGTCAAGACATGAAATAAGAAGAAAGAGACGAAGAACAATCCTAAAACCTAAGAAAAGAAGGAGGAAGGTACTATCTAAGTGGGAGCCTTCAAGAATGATGAAAATCTACCATCTTTTACATTTTTAAGACCCTTATATATGTCTTGGATGGATTTATGGTATTGGGGGGTTGTTTTGGGAGTGATTTGGCCAAGTTTGCACCTAAAATGACAAAACGTCATTTTATAATTTTCATTTAAGTCCCAAAAATTAATAGTTTCTGCCCCTCTTTGTCTTTTCTACTCCAATTCCTTATTTGGACCTCCAATAGTCATGAACCTTGGTATGTAGATTCCTCATATGATTTTCTTGCTCCCTAAAAAAATTTAGAACAATCTGAACTCTAAAAGTGCTCCTAATGCATTACCAAATTCATCAATACCAAGTATGGT
The DNA here is from genome assembly GCA_028565735.1 of Pinacopodium congolense. Classification (NCBI taxonomy): domain Eukaryota; kingdom Viridiplantae; phylum Streptophyta; class Magnoliopsida; order Malpighiales; family Erythroxylaceae; genus Pinacopodium; species Pinacopodium congolense. The sequence goes on from JAOXYD010247496.1 coordinate 3,299, forward strand.
ATTTAACTAAGCTTGTCTTGTTCTTTTCCTTGTTCACTCTTCCTGGCTTTCATATGGCCTTGAAATTTGGTGTAGAACCTCATAACACGATACTCTAAGTCCTAAAATTTATTCCACACCTCTTCTAGTTACAATTTTTCTCTAATTTTACACAAAACATAGCCCTTTCAACTTGTATTTGTGTCCTAAGGTCAAATCTATATATAAACTCAAAAGGAACACAAATCAAGTTTTTAAACATTAAAATAAAAATGAAATGACATTAAAACTCATATGAAAGTATGATAAAATATATCCTTATCACTTGGAGACACAATAAGGTGTCAAAGTACATATTATGTGGTTCAATAAAAGGTAATCACTTGATCTCATTTTAAGAATTTATCTCATCTTACTTGTATGTCTCAAATTAGATATAGGATTGTAAAAGAAGCCTTATGTGGTGAACATTTGATTTTTTCCATGAATGAGGAATTGAATCAATTTTAAAGGAATAAAGTATGGAATTTAGTTCCTAGGCCACAAGATTATCCTATTATGGACATTAAATGGGTTTTTAAAAATGAACTAATAAGACTAGGTTATTAACTAAAGGGTATAACTAAGAACTAAATATAGATTATGATGAGACTTTTGCCCTTGTAGCTAGATTAAAAGAAATTAGGCTATTACTTGCATTTGAATCATAAATAGGCTTTAAACAATTTCAAATAGATGTCAAAAGTGCATTTATGAATTGTTTGACACAATAACTTAATACTTTGATATTTTAGGATCACCAAGCTAGATTTGGTAAGGTACTTGGATACTTATTATATAGGTATTTTGTTTGATAGGAAGAGTACTTCTAGTGCATGTTATTTTTTATGTAATGCATTAGTATCTTGATTTAGTAGAACACAAAATTTCGTAGCTTAGTCAAAGGCAAAAGTCAAGTATATAACCACGAGTAGTTATTACATCAAATCTTGTGTCTTAAACAATAACAAAACAATTATGGGACTGAGTGTCACAAAATATTTATTAAGTGTGATAATATAAGTGCAATTTTCTTTATAAAGGATCCCATCTAATACTCTAGGACAAAGCATATAGAAATTAGGTATCATTTTATTAGAGATCATGTTCAGATAATGGAAAATTAACTTGAATTTATAGATACAATACATTAATTAGTAGATATTTTCAATAAACCAATGTGTGAGGATAGTGATAAGGGTGAATTTTATTGAACTTTCATATGAAATTTAATGTGGTTTCAACCTATTTTGATGCTAAAGTGTCCAATTTATGTTTATTATTAGTTGAAATGCAAGTTTAATCTTAAAGACGTGAATCCTACATGAAACAAGTCAATAATGAAGAAGAAAAACATAATCAGAGCCTTCAATAATAGTTATAAATGGCAAAGTTAAATGTTAAAAAACCACCATTAATGCTTGACTCCAAGGACTTTAATTGGAGGTTTATTAACGAAGTCATTGGTAGTTTTGTTAAGTACCGCTAAATGTCTAAAAACTATTGCTTTAATCTTAATATAAGTGAAATCAGTTCTTTTTACTTATAATCAATATAAACCCTACAGGTGGTATATTTAAAAAGAAGAATAGGTATGAATTCGTCCTTTTTTTCCACCCTTTTGGGAGTTGTTCTAGTCCCTCTTAGTTTCCCTCTAAGTTTAAGATTTTCACTTTCTTTCATCTTTTATATACGATTACTCTTAAAAATAACATTTTAGATCGAGAAATACTTTACTTTACCCTAGTTTTTTAATGTTTATTTCTTGTCCTTTCTTTAGATTTCATGTTATTTCATTTAGATTCACTTTTAAAAACTTATTAAATCTTTTCTTTACACCATCTTTATTTTCCTATTCCTTTATGTTTTCTTTGATTATATTTTCTATTTTTGTTAATTCATATGCTATGTTAATTTTCATTGGGCTGGAAGATATTAAAGAAATGATGTGTTTATAATTATGAGAATTGAATTAAGTCTTTCATGGGAATTGAATTGAGATCTAGTGACTTTGATTGTGGTATGATTTAAGAACCCTGATTGGGTGTGACGTATACATCTTCCAATGCCATTATGATGAGTTGTGAGCTATGGTTAATCTATAAACTAGGCATTAACTTATTAAATAGGGAGAATCAATCAAGACAAGTATTAATACTTAATTTGAGGGAAACTATTTAGCACTAGATTTGGATAGGTAGGGGTCGATTGTAGCATATGATGCATTAATTATATAGTGTTAATAAATTTTATGTTCTATGTAGTTTAATAAATGTACAAGATAGTATGGTTTATTTTTCATATAATGGTAATGGAGTATGGGTTTTATATTTATCTTATTATTCATTTTACTAATATATGTGTGCTACCTTGTTGTAGTTTATATTTAAAGTAAAAAGATTGAGGAGAGGACCAATAACTAGGATAGACAAGAGCATGAACTAATGGAATGGACACCATAAAGTATTTTAGAGAAACTAATGTGGTCTCTAGTTATTTAATGGAGATTTTCATATTATGTTTTGTATTTCGAGAAAGGATCTTAATTAATTATGAGATTAGATGATTTTTTTAAATACATTAACAATGAGAACTTTTTTCTTTTTTACTTAACATATAAACTATGAATTTATGTAGATTAGATAAATCTTAACCCAATGATGATGCTTGTTTAGGCCTCTTTGTTAAATCAATAAAGGTTCCACCAAGGTTTTGATGATGATAAAACATCTTTACAAGTAAATTTTTTTTATGTAATGGAAATATGGGATTGATAAAAAGATAAAAAGATAAAAACTAGAGCCATTGGAGCTAAAATATTGATATATGAAGACCAAAGTATTGAATAAAAGCTCGAGAATAAAGATAGTGGTTTTAAATAGGTTTTTCTTTGTAATTTTTGTTATAAGTCTTATCATGATAATTTTTAAGTGTTTAATCATGCATATGCATCCGTATATAGGTATTTTGCATATAAGTCACATAGTCAAGAGAAAATATATTTTAGATGTTTTTAAAAATTCATATTAATACATTAAAATATTTTTTTCGAACTTATTTAAAGTGTATGTAAGTCATGGTTTATGAAAAAGAAGTGTTGAGACTGTCTTATAAGAATTCAGGTTAGTTTTTGACCATTAGGTACTATATACAAAGACTGGTCAATCAATATGGTCTAATTATTAAACTAATTTCTCACATCTATAGACTAATATGTCATAAAATATGTTGAAATAACTAGTTTTTAACAAAAAAATATAGGCCTAATGGCTTTTAATGTATACCAATAGTAACAAATGGGCCTATAAATAGGTTTCTTGGGGTGTACATGAAACATCCAAGAGTATTCAATTAAGTTGCAAGTGAATCGAGAGCATTGTGTGATCAAATTGAGTTATTTTTAAGTGTTATATTGAGAAGTTTTGATGTATTTGTACTTAGTTATGTTATGATCCTTTTTCAAACACTTTGTATGATTAAAGTAAGATACTTTATAAGTATATTTTGATGTGGGATTCTTGAAATTGAAAATTTGAAGATTACCCTTCACTTGTGGAAAGAAAGATTTGGTTTAGTTGTAGGGTTGCTCTTCAACGATGTAAGAAAATTGTTATAAGGGTTACTATTCACTTGTGAAATAAGATTGTTTTACAAAGGATGGTCTTTACCTATGAAGAAGATTGATTTAGTGATATTTGTAACAAGTGGTTTGAAAGTAGATGTACCACTATAAATTTTACTACCTTTCTCTTTCTTGTCGCTTTACTTGCTAAGTTTGTTTTATTTTAATTTATATTATGATATTAATTCAATATATTACTGCATATTTGACAATGCATTAAGAGAGAATTTTTAAGTTAGCATCACCTAATTCACTTCTTTCCACCCTTCTTTTGAGGTTCCATATAAAACCAACACTTTCTATTTAGTATCCATATATCATGAACCCATATCTTAGTTAAGTTTGCTTAAGTCATAAAATATTATGTAGGATCAAACCCTAGGTTTAAGGTAGGACAATATTTTAGGTTTAACAAAATGATTATGAGAAGAATTAAAATTATTTCTTTAAACTTTTAATTTCCTTTAAATTGAAAAATAGGACAAGGTTCTACTAAGAGAAAAGGATAATACTAGCATGAAAAATTAGGTCAAATAGCCATCTTTGATAGAGGTACTGTTGAACATTATTAATATTTTAGGAAGGCAACTATAAGGATGATAAGGCCTCTATTAGAGTTCATCAGGTTGGCATACTATAATGGGGATTCTTGTGAACCAATATAATATGAAAAGTGTAAAAAATAAGTTTAGAAGCTATTTAGAATCTAATTAACAAAGAAGAAGAATAAGGTGCATTTGTCACTTACTTGATAAATAGTGTGACAAATCACTATTTAGGGACTAAAAAGTGGTTGATTCAAGCCTATATGTCGTAAGAATAATTCATAGGGTCTTTTTAAAGCATGTGCTTCCTCGTATTTTTGCGGAAAGGATAGTTTTTTAGTTCTACCAACTGAAGGATATGTGATAATAATGATGTGCTCATAATAAGAGAAAGTATTTGAAGCTTCTTATGTGAGATATGGTTATTGATGAAGTATAAGTTTTTAAGATACATACGACCATTATGGGACAAAAATTCATATATAAAATGATTAAACCTAAAAAATCAATAAATCAAAAATCATTAAAACATTTTTATGAATATCAACCATTTTTAGAAACACCAAACCATTTACTAAACCAAGTTGGTTTAAAACTAATGGCTTTAATGATAACAAAACATTAGTATAACTAGTCATGTTTTTTTTTGTTAAAATAAATTAATAAATAAAACTGAATATAAAAACAAGGATAACCCCATGTGAACATGAGAATTATATAAGTTTTTCAAAGCCTATTTACTTAGTGTACAACATAAAGGAACACTAAGCTAGAAGGCAGCCATAACCTGAGATGATTGTTGTATAATACCTCACTCTACCATCTATATAGCTCCTTGCCTACTTAGCATATGTACTACTTTCCATCTCTCTAAAAGTATAGAAAATAAAGACAAATCTAGCTTTTATACATGATGAGCTCACTAATCCATGATAAGTTAAGGTTGTGAAACTGCCCCTAACCATCTTTTCACCTTTGATTTTTCAATTTTTTCTCTCCTCCCGTATGGCATAGACACAAATGCTTAACCCAGCTGAAATACTATGTAATAATCCTTTCTTAGGGAACTAATTGAGGAGCACTAGCTAATTATAATAAACCCCTCATTTAAGAGATTGTAATGATCACACCAATATGGTACAGACTTCCATAGTTTGTCGAAGTAATGACATGAAAAAAATAGTTGGTTCTTAGACTAATCCACCACTTGACACAGTAAGAACCTCTTATCAACATTATTCATACTACCTTTATACCGGTCTAGAGTAGTGAACCTATTTTTAATGGACACCAAAGTTTTAAAGCTACCTTAAGACTGTAGTTTCTTAACCATACCAACTTGACCATAAGACCTTTAGGTGGTGATTCATAAAGAGCTCTATGTAAGATCTACTCATAAATGTTCCTAAGGAAATTTTGCTCTACATCCCCTTATCTTGAAGTTACATTTTCTGGATTATAGCTTAGAAGGAGTTTCTTCAAAGCCTTTTCCCCTAGAAAGTTGCATCTCCATCCATCTTATAAAATTATTATACTATCTTTGGCTTTCTTGGGAATTATTTCCTTTAGCCTTTGTATGGAAGATAACTACTATGTATCAAGTTAAGATGTTTAAGTGTTAATAGGTAAATCATAAATCCATAATATAAGATATAGTTTGGTGAAGCTTTTAAGTTTTGCTTGATGCTATAGATAAACAGAGATGATAAGGAGATGGTGATTTAAAATAAGGACTTTATGGTTAAATAAGTTAATTCAGTATTTCAAGTTTTGGAGCTGTTAGTTAGAGGCATTCATTTGTTGCTTTAGGTTCTTAAAACAAGTTGTGAAAGGGTTAAAGCATCAAAGTGATAGAGACGCATCATTAGACCAAGATAAGCCTTCTATGGGCTTACTCCTATGCGATTAACTAAAACATGTAGTCAACCATGCCCAGTCGATCAAATTGTGAGATCAACAAAATAATGAGGAGTGTTTCAATTAGTTTGCAAGAAATAAAGTAATTGAATGATATAATTAGCCGAGTATAACATGAAGTTGATTCCAGTAATCACTTTTTACCTAATAAGGATGACTATTGATGGTTAATTATTGAGAAACAATATAGGGTCTTTTAAGAAGATAGTATAAATGAAAAAAATGGATAAGCAAGATATACATGTGAATTAAAAAGATTATCATAGCTAGTGACACAATCAAGTAAGTTTGTTGTGAGTTCTTAGGAAAACTCTTATGGTATATATATTTTGTATCATTAGCCATTCTCTTAATTCTTGTGGAGTAGTCAAGATATTCATAAAGCTTAACTGTAATAGGAAGAGATATATAAACATTTTTTTCTCTTAACCATCAAATTAAGATAGTTAGACCATGTACTCTTTAATAACAAGAAGAAGTTTATAATTGTTTCTCTTCATCTAAGGAAGAGTTTTAATGGATCAGAATTCCTAAGAGTATCTTTAAGAGTAGCTATAAGTTGAGGAGGACTCAACCACTATAAATTGTTATGAACTTGCTTATCTCCAATATTTATAGTTAATTATTTATTGCTTATATTTTCTTATGTAATATCACTATATAATGTGCTCTTGTGCATATTTTTCTGTAAAACTCAATACAAAAGGGTCTAAAGTCTATAAGCCAGACAATCAAAACTGTAGGTGTTACAATTGTGTTAGTCATGTCTTTTCTGGAAAAATTGGTTGAATATTGGTTTTTCTCTTTAATTAAGTTTCCATTAAATTAATTTAAGAGAAGATAGGGAAAAATCTAATGAAAGGAACCAAGAGTCTAAGCCAAAAAAAAATGAGTTCATTTGTATTGTAGGAAAGGTATTACATCATACCATATCAACCTATGTAGTTATGACTAAAAGGTTTAACAAATTGAGGGATTTAAATGATAAATTTTGGTATGGATTTAAACGCATGCAAATAATTGAAAAAACATATATGTTGTTAAATGCTTATGAATTTATTTTCAAATAATAACTTCATTAAATGTTTCATATTTCAATAAAGATTAATCTTGAAAAAAATAATGACCAGAATATAAAAAAATTTAATATAAAAGAAAAAAATTACTGAAATTTACACATTGTATCAAAGCAAATAATCCTTAAAGAAATAACTTTGTGATTTTGATCTAATCAAAGAACATAGTGATAGGGGAAGAAGATGGGCTTTGATTATATAGAAAAAAAAATGGTTTAATTTGATATTCAGTAAGAAGAGGTCTAGATAAAAAAAAATTTAACAGTTGTATTTTCAGATAAAATGGCAAAATTGACTAAATAGGCCCAGAAACTACTATCTCTAATTCTAATAAGTATGGTTTTGCTTAGCTACCATTATTTATGTAGAGGAAGTTAAAATAGAAGGGTCTAATTGATTTTACTAGGCTGAACATAACGTGAAATATGCTCATGGAGTTTTAATTTTGAACTTGTCATCAATAAGGTCATTTAATCGATGTAAACTGTTTAAAAATTTTCTACTTTGGTGCATTTTCTCTAACATTTTGTAATGGGAAAGAATTCTCTTTTGCACAGTGGCTACAACTTTTTGTATAACTCCTTTAGAGTTGACTTCTCTCTATTATATTTATTCATATTCATCTTGGGACAAAAAATAAGTATTTTATAAATTTTGATAGTAGGCCTTTAAGTTGAGATTTTTAAAAATTATATTTTTTTAACATTCCATTTATTATATTTGTTAAAAATATTGGACTTTATTTCTCTGCGCCATTTCACAATGGCATTCATGGTAAAAAATAAATATACACACATTTGATTATAACTATTTTGGGCCTAATGCATTGGATTGGACTCTTAGGAATCAATGTCTAAATGTTAGTTCTTTTATAAAATCCTTAGTCCTATGTTAAGGTTGTTGAGAACCTATGTTAAGGTTTTTAACATTCTTCCCTAACAAAACTATATTTGAAATTAAAGAATTTAATAAATGTTTCTCATATTATTATTTCATTTTTGTAAAAAGAATGGATTTAGCCTAGTTAAAGCTTCTCCCTTTGCTCTAGACTTGTTTTTCTTCTTCTTCACAAATAATTAAATCATTAGGTCTATCAGAGATAGTACGAAAATTATTTCTTCATCTGTACAAGTTGCTACTTATGTAACAAAGAATTTCATTACCTTAGGATAGTTAGAGTTGCCACCTCTATTTACCAAGCTTTTCATTTTTGGGTTTTTTTCTTCAACTTTTAGGAAAATAGAAGTAGCCTTATTCCACACTCCTATTAAAACAACAATAATTGAGTTGCAGGCCATTATCAAATTATGGGCTTTAAAATAAACAACTTAATGCATTAATAAAATAATATAAATGTTCATTGGGCAAATTACGCCATGACCTAGCCTAATACAATAAAAACAAGTTAAAACATGAATTAAACTAAATAAGTGTCATTTTTATTTTGGATTTTGTTAGTACATTCCAGTACCACGAACCATAATATCCTTCTTCTAAAATTAATTATTATATGTTAATTTTTATGGTGGATAAAACCAAAAAATCATACTAAAATCTCAATAATAAGTTAGACAAATAAAGCTATGGAGATGAGATTTGGACTATAAACTACCATGTAATCAAGTTTAATAATGTCCTAAAAAATCCTAAAAGCAATCTAATTTCATAACAACTACACAGAAAAGCATATCCAAATTATTTAGAGATACTATAATGATTTTTACTAACTTCGATATTCTAAAACCTTTTGTGAAATGAAAAAAAAACAATAAAAGAGCTCTAAAATGTTGATAAGTTACATTGGAAAATGAGTTACTTTATATAAAAAAAAGTGAGAACCTAATAAGAAAAAGACATTTTTACCTTAAATAGTTTTTTAAGAGATCAAATTCGTCTAATTTATGACTTATATCTTCCTATTACTGTATTAAACTCATCATTGATATTTTCAAAATTCAAAAACAAAGTGTAAGTTAAAAATATAAAGAAAGAAATACAAGATGGCATGTGAAAGCTAATTTATTTCCAAGATGACTTAATCCTCCCTATAAAACCTTTCTAAAAGAAAAATAATGACTAATCCATACTGAACTTTAAGTTTTTAAGGATTTTAGCTATCATGATTTAGTATTTCTAAGAAGAGGATATAGAAGTGCAAGAGGATTTTTAGGGATAAGGTCTCCTTCTAGCTACAATGTATCTATTTCTTGCATAAAATGAAATAACTCCAAAAAGCGTAAAAAAATTAATGACATTATCTTAGTCATATTTAAATAGAAAAATTATGATTTTTAGTGATAGCTCATAATTAATATACATTTCAGGCATGATTTGGTAATTAATATGCTGAGTTTTAAGGGAAAATTCATGTAATTCTTATACGTATTGAGTTAAATCCTTTGAATGGGATGTTACTTTGATGTTATGTTTAATCACATTTTTTAGGGACTTTGAAGAGGAAAAAGAGATATGGAAGCAATTTAGCAAGCAAGTACATAATGTTAGGAAGCTCCATATTAAGTTTCGTGAACATCAGATGAGTAAGGAAGGAGCAAGAGCAAAAAATATAAAAGGATGGCAAAGTTGGAGGACTCACATGCATGCTCACACTCTTGACCTTGCCTATGAAATTCTGGAAGACCATGATCCTAGTAGGACCCCTTACATAAATAAGCCTCCTAGGCTTATTTTGAGGTATTCTCTTGCCTCCAAACTATTCTAATCATCCACCAAGAAAGGAGAATGAATTCCTAAGCCATCTTTAAAGAGTTTCACACAATATTAAAGGAGAAGAAGGCCCCAAATGCAAGAAACCAAAGATTAAGGATAGGAATTCACATTAATATCCCTCAAGGAATCAATCATCCATATCAATTCATCTCGAGCTTTGCTTTGTCCTTATTCTTATTAATTGTTTTTGTAAATCATTCAATGTTTAGGATGGTTTTTATAAACTCTGTGATGTAATATTCTTTATTATTCTTAATTTAATTTTTGATTTCCAAATTTGATGTTAGAATTATTTATGGATATTAATGACATTGCTTATCAAATGTTATATGAAAGTAATGTTGATTTCAATGCTTTGATTATGTATAATTGATTGAGAAATCATTATATGCTTTAGATCATTCCATAGATGATGCATCTTATATGGAGACCTAGATATAGACTTACATAAGATGCGTAGGTTAAGTGTTAGTTTAGCCAAAAAAATGGAAATTAATTAATGCATTCAATCAATAGGTTGGGATAGAGAAAGCTTTTTCTTCATTTATTGAATTTAATAATTCTATATAACTCTAGGAGAGTATAATTTACCATAGGGACCCTATAGTCTAATAAATCTAAATCACGAGTTAAATCATCATTAATAATGAATACGAATGCATCCTAACTTAATCATTATGTCTTACTTATTGTGATTTTGTTTAGACGTTTTAATTTTAATTTTTTTTCTTTATTAAATAAAACGTTCATCTTACCATTTTATAGGCTAGCTAATTTAGATAGACCTTCACTAATAAGATCAATCCCTATGGACTCGACACTTATATTTACCTTAACTATTTTACAATCAATAGGTACACTTTACTATTTATGTGTTGGAGTATTGTTAGTATGTTTCTTCAAATTTTTTGTTAAAACTTAGGTATGCTTACACTCATAATTTAGCTATAAGGGTTGGTAGTTACCTTCGAGTAGGAAAAGAAATGACTTAATTTAATAGCATTAAAACTTATAACATTACTAGCTTAACAACTAATATGAAACTTGATGAAGTTTGGCTCTATCATTAATTAGTTTAGAAGAGGAGACATTAATTAATTCCTTTTATTTTATATGTAAAAAACAATTATTTTTAAAAGGTCTATTAGATTATGAATGGTTTTTTTAGCCAATGGTACAGCTATGGTGGGGAACATTTTGTGTTATCTTTTAATAGATGGACATGGTGATTTGCATACCAGTGTATAATAACAATCCATACAAGATAAATTCCTATTGAGTTTTTTTCTTGCTCAATTTTAGTGTGCAATTCTTTTCTTTCTAGTAACCCTTTTTGTCCTCCATGTTCTATGTATAACGTATGTGTTTTATAATTGAAATACATTCTTAGTATCCTATCGATTCATTCTTTTGAGTTTCCCTCCAATTTTGTTTCTTTTTTATTTCTTTTACACTTTTCTTCATTCTTTTGTTTTTTTATCCTTTTCATATTTTTTATATCATTTTTTATGCTTCTTCATTGTTGTTTTGATTGCTCTTTCCTCTATTGTGCCATGTTTATTCATTCTCCTTTTGTCTTTCCAATTTTCATCTCTCTATGATTTCCTACATTTTGATCTTGATTTGCACTATCATTTTGCACCTCTGTTATTTAATAGTTTAGTTTTTTCCACAATAACCCTTTATTATTCATTTATGTGTTTCAATTCTTACCCACATGCAACTTGTTATTTATGTAACTTTCATTTGTTGAGCCTAAAATCTTCTTAATATTTCAATGCAAACCTAAATGGAAATTATATCTTGAAATTAACCAAAAACTATCTAAAATAAAAACAATTGTCTAGCAAATTAAATTGCTTATGTAAAATAAAATAATTAAATGTAAATTAACTACAATAAAACTTAAACTTTATATTTAAAATTAAGACAATACAATCACTTGTGATAAAATTAATGCAATCATAAAACTTAAAATTATAATAAAATTTTGATTTCTCTCTCCCTATCTCTCTCTCTATAATATTCATTGTATAATAATTTTATTTTTGTTAATTTAAAAATATAAATATAAGAATAAACCATATGACATAAAATTTTAGTTAGATTGAATATTTGATGATTTTAGGTTTTGAACCTTTTAAATATTGTATGGATTCTTGATTATATATCAATAGATAATTTTCTTATTAATTTCCAACATTGATTTCAGTTTTATAAGCATGGATTATGGTTTTTTCATTTCTATTTTTATTAATTTGAATATGTGTGGATAATTTCCTTTGGTTTAGAAGGTGTTAAAGGAATAAAGGGATTTTAACTATGAGAATGTGATTGGGTTTTCATTAATATTATGTTTATAGACTTAGGTTGAATTGAAACCTTGAATTAATGTCAAGAAGTAGGGATTATTCATAGGTTTAATCACCCTAGGGATAATTTCTAGTTTGGATGCTAGGTTTGAGTTATTGATCCATAATTTTCATTGAGGAATTTAATAAGTAGCGATAGGTTAATTGAGACTTGATCAATTTAACCTAGGGTTTTAATTCTTTAAATTGCATGATCCATGTATGTGAGGTCATGGCCTAAGTTAACAACTCCTCAACTACTCATGCTACCATATAATTGAATTTAGAGATCGTATAAGGGATTATTGTATGGTTAAGTGTAGGTTTTCAATTGTATCCAACTTACCTATACTTGGAGGAGCGAGAACAAGGGTCATATCTGAGTCTATAAGCTAACATCTCAGACTAAAACCTAACTTAATTGGTTTCAATGATCAGTTGTCTTTACGAAAATCTTAATAATATTTTCTACCCACTTTGTTAATATTGCTACTTACATCTTTATATTTTTGCTATATTGTGGTTGATTGCCTTCGTTCATTCTGTCTTAGTTCAGTTGTTTTACTTTCATCGAATAAGGGGGTTTTACTTCTCCTTTCACAACATTAGAAATAACAATTGCATCCTAGCTCTCTGTAGATTGACCTTAAATTATCCTGCTATACAGTTACAAGGTCAAGTTAAGTATATTATAGTTTGTGACCAATTATCCAATTTTTGGCGTTGTTTCATGGGAGCTGACATAGAATTTTTGTTTTTTCTCGTGTTATTTTTGTTATTATTTTTGCTAACCTTCATTGATTGCAGTTGGCCACATACAAAATTAGCGCAAATTAATTTATCTTTTAACACACTATTTAATAATTAACTCAAGACCAACATTTTGCAAAAGTACCAGTCGAATCAAGTAATAAAGTGGAGTGTACGTAAGACTATGAGTATCGATCCCACGAGGAAGTTTATAAGATGTAAGTACTAGGTCAATCAGATTAAAATTATCTAGAGAGCACTTAGCTTTATGATCTAAGAAAATAAATAACTAAAAGCTAATCTAAAAAGACTAGAAAAATTCCAATCAATTGTAAAAAA
>JAOXYD010247526.1:0-30241 GCA_028565735.1 Pinacopodium congolense
ATACCTAAGCCTCAGTTCAAGATTACAAAACTCAACATTAGCTTGATAAAAAACATTGATAAAAAGGGGCTCAAATGCAATCAATGCAATACTTATACCTTATGCATTCCCTAATACTCATACATAGCATAAGTCAATTCAATTCATATTCAATAATCACCATAACTTAAATCTTGTTTATCACAAGTTAAGAGCAACCTATTAACTTTATTTTAATGGAAAAGAGAAGCTATGAAAAATAATAACAATCAACATAATCAATTTCTTAAATTAAGTAACAAAATCACACTTATGGAGGTGTTTCACTAAATCTCACATATTAAAAACAATTATGCAATTTATAGAGACAAATAAACAATCTAGCAAGTCTCTTAACTCATTAGCAAATCATAAGCAAATTAATTGATGCAACAAAAATAAAATTAAGGCATCAAATAGTCAAATTGAAAATATGAACATGCAAACTATCAAAAACTACAGAACCTATATTCCATATTCAATATCAATGATTTTAATCCACTAAAATGTGCAAAATCAATACAAACAAACTATTGGAACCTTAATATATCAGGGAACAATAGATTTAAACAATAAAATAGAAATTTAAACCATGGAAAAACAAGATAGAATAAAAAACAACATATGAGCTACTAGATATAACCTGTTTCACTTCCAACTTCAATAACTAACGTTTCTTACCTTTTAAACACACAGAATTATCACAATAAACATACTAGAAGGTAAAAAAACAAAATAACAATAGATTGGAACAATTTTGAAGCACAAATGTTGGATTAAAGTAAAGGAAATTGAGTATTAATGATAAAATATGTAAATCTAGATAGATTTGGTGTATATGGCTTTAAATGCTTGTAAATAAAAAAATAAGCCTCTAAAAATTCAGTTGTATGATCAATGAAACTCTTAAGGACTTAAAAAAACAAAATGTAATTTTAGCACTAAAAGTGGAATTAAATCAGGAAAACCGAAGTGGATAAAAGGAGAACATAAAAAAGTTGACAACTTTTGTAAATCTCTCTTTTTGATCTTAAATTTTCACTTATATGGCATAAAAATTGTTATGAAAGGCTTAGGACACACACACACACACATATAGTGTTAGGAAGGGATTGGAGTTATTAGAACCAAAATCTAGCTATTAAGGAGTTAAAAGATTGTTGAAACTTGAGAGTTACTTTTATGACAACTAGTTGTTAGACCTAAATAGCGGTTTATGGGTTTATCAATTGTGCCATTGATCTTCGACCCAAACCGTTGTTGTAATCTATCAATTACACTAATTGTTGATCATGCTTCATTTATGTCCTAGAAAAGCATAAAAATGATTAAAACCAAGTTCAAAACTTTCCAAACAAATTCCTAACATCAAATATAACTTTACAATGTTTCAAAAACAATTCTATGGAATTTTGAATTTCCAAAATATTTCAATTGACTTCTAATAAAAAGTTAGCCTTGGTTATTCATTATAAAAAATTTCAAAACCTTTTTAAAGTTTCTAAAACTTTCTTAAACACTTTAAAACCAAAGTACACATCATAATCAAGCACAAGTAAATAATATTTTAAAACCTATAAATAGATCAAGAGGCATATTTAAAGATAATTCATCACATTACCTCTTGATTATATAACTTCATATTAATGTAAAATGCTAAAATATTTCCCAAAATGTTAATGCCATAGACAAATTCAACTAATTACAAAAGTATTTATGCAAAACCTATTTGTAAATATTTATGCAAATATGACATGCAAATGTGAACCATTTTTCAAGCATTGATTAAGATAAAGGAAACTTATATATTAAGACACTTTCCTAAACCTATTAAAATGATATAATGCTTTTGACAAATTATAAACATGGTTTAGAGCATCATGAATATCAAAACCTAGTAGTTGTTCTACATAACATGGTTTAGAGCATCATGAATTTCAAAACTTGATGGTTGATCTACATACACTTCTTTTTAAATAAGATTATTAAGAAATGAACTCTTAACATCATTTGATATAACTTAAAGCCCATGTAAGATGCAAATGATAAAAGTAGTCTAATAGCCTTTATTCTAGCTACAGGTGCAAAAGTCTCCTTATAATCTATTCCTTCTTCTTGATTGTAATCCTTAGCTACCAATCTTCCCTTATTTCTTACAAATAATTTGATGAACATTTAACATAGTGGTGGAGTTTGTTACAAGCTACCAAATAATAAAATACATAACTAACCTAACTAACTATGTAGTAGGGTAAATAAGAGTTAATTCCACAAAGAATTGGTAGTATTTTTCTAGTTATTTTTAATGTTGAGAAAAAAAAAGAAAACCCTTAATGTGAAGAAATTAAAATAAATAGAAAAGACAATTAATGAAATTAAAGAGAATAAAATAAGAAAGAAAATAATAATAAACAAATAACAAATATGAAAAGTTTGGCAAAATATATTATCGGGATTTATGAATTACAACTGATCATAAAAAATATATAAATTATGTTATGCTTAAGATGTTAGCCTATAGATTCAGGTACAACCTTCGTCCTCGTTCCTCTAATTTTAGATAAGTTCTATATGATAGAAAACTTATCCGTAACCATGCGATAACCTGGGATACGACCTCTAGATTCAAAGGTGCAACAACATTAAAGATTAGGGAACAACTAACTTAGTACATAATCTCGCAAGCTTAGATTATGTAATATAAAGAATTGGAACTTAGGCTGAGTTGATTAAGTTTTACGCACAAAATTAATTAACATATTGCCACTTGTGGTAATTGCTAATGACAATTATGGATCAAAATCTCAAACCTAGCAATTGAATTAGAAATCATAAATAAGATGGCTAATCGCCCTTAATCCCTAATTCATGACATTAAATTAGAGTTTTCATTCATTCCTAGCATAAAAACACAAAACCCATGAAAACACAATTCAATTCTCACAACTATAACCCATTAATCCTTTAAATATCTTCTAACCCAAATAAAACTAAGCTAACATACTTAGATTAACAATAACATAAATTGAAATTAAACAAAATCGAAAGAAAAATGCAGACAATATAAGGAAAATAATAAACCCTAGGTTGAAAATTAAAGAAATAACATTGTAATAACGTTAAACAAAGGTTTAATAACTATTTAAACAAAACCTAAAGTAAATATATAAGGAAAATAGTAAAAATCGAAAGAATAGTGGCAAAAACACAAATGAAACTAGAGTTCTTCACATAAACTACTTAATTTAAGAATTGAACATGAAAAGAGATGAAAAGAATATTAAAACCTAAGGAAAAATACACAAAAAATGAAGGCTACCCTAAGTGAGGTGCAAAACTTGGTGAGATCTACTCCAATCCATTATTTATGTGCCTCTTTTAAGATGTTAGGTGTTTGAAGAAATAAAAGTTGCATTTGTCCTTCTTCTTTTTTTTTTTTGTTTCCAGTGCATAAAATAATAGTTGACTTATCCTTCAGCAGTGGTCTGTTGAACCACCATTGAGGATTCAACATTTTGAGCCAAATAGTAGTTCTTCTTGACCTAAACGACGCCGTTGTACTCCTATAGAGACTGCCATTTAAGTCTATTAGTAGCTCCTTTGCTCCATTTTACTTCCATTCTTCTCCAAACTTGATCTTTTCACTTTATATTTGTGTCATAAGGTTAAATATGGATATAAACTCAAAAGGAACATAAATTAAGCATTTAACAATCAAAATAGGGATGAAATCACATGGAAACACATATAGAAATACTATAAAATGCATCCCTATCACCTAGGTACTAATGTACAAACTTTGTTCCTTTCAAACTGATTTAACTCTTCATTCATTGTTAACACCCAATTCTCATTACTTAAGGCTTCACCTATGATTTTATATTAGTAATAAAACCAATATGAGTGAAATCTCTAAAAGATGATTTAGTTACTACGCCTCTTTAGACATAGCCTAATATTTGGTTAGGGGGGCCTATACTCTTTAAATAAGCTCTCATCTCTTCCTTCACCCTCACTTGGTTCAACTAATGGATTACTAAATGTAAAGGAACTATTTAAATTAACCTCTTTTCTTTCTTCTAACTCTAATTTCTTCAAATTTCTTGATAAGCCTACACCAACATCATCAACACTCTTTTTATCTTTAAATGGGTTTGATTTATCAAAAACCACATTTATAGTTTCTTCAATCATCATTGTTCTCTTATTAAACACTTTATATGTTCTACTAATAAAAGTATATCCTACAAATATGGCTTCTTTAGTTTTTTTCATTCAATTTGCCTAAATTGTCTTTAATATTCAAGATGAAACATTTGCAACCAAATACCTTAAAGTAACTAACCTTAGGCTTTTTCTCATACCACAATTCATAAGGGGTTTTGTCCATGTAAGGTCTTATATAGACCTTGTTAGAAACATGACAAGCATATTCTATGGCTTCTGCATAAAAGTAATTTGGGACACTATACTCATTCAATATAATTCTATCTATTTCTTGTAAAGTTTTATTCTTTCTCTTAACTATTCCATTATGTTAAGGAGATCTAAGAGTTAAAAATTTTGGAAAATACCATTCTCTTCACCATATGCATCAAACATCTCAATTTCAAACTCCTTACTATGATTACTCCTAATAGAAGAAATCATATAGCCTTTTTTCTAGTTGGACTCTTTTAGAAAACTTAACAAAGGATTTAAAATATTTATCTTTGCTTGCTAAAAACACCATTATAGTAAATCTAATATACTAATCAACTATCATATATGCATATAACTTTCCTCCTAAACTAGCTACTGCAGATGTTTCAAATAAGTTTATAAGTAATAATTATAAAGGTCTAAAAGTATTTATTACATTTTTCTTATTAAAAGAAGTCTTAGTCTATTTAACTATTTGACATGCATCATATATTTTATCTTTGTCAAACTTTATCTTAGGTAGTCCATTTACTAACTCCTTGTTACTAAGATTTGAAATGTGTTCTATGCTACTATGACCTAACCTTTTATGCCATATTCATTTTTCATCATTTATAGAAACAAAACATTTAACACCGGTATTAGAAAGATTCATTCAAATCAATGGTATATATGTTTCCTTTTATTTTTCCAATAAAGATTATGTTGTTATATTTAACCTTAGAAATAATACAAGATTTACCTTCAAAAAAACTTTTAAACCCTTATCAGATAATTGATTAACACTCATCAACCAAAAGCACATTATCAGTATAACTATATTTCTTACTGACTTTTCTGATACCGATCACTTTGTCCTTAGCATTGTCCTCAAATTTCATATAACCTCCTTCTTTACTCTTTATGGATATAAATTGTGATTCATCACTAGTCATATGCCTAGAGCATCCACTATCCATGTATCACTTGTTCCTTTTTCCATAAAAGAAATAAATTTATTTTACTTCAGATACCCACAATAATTTAGGTCCTTGGAGGTTATAAACCCTTCCACTTCCTATACCTATTGGTGTACTAGAAAATTTTACAAGTTTATCAAAACAAAATCTTACTACGTGTACAAATTTACCATTAAAAAAAATATAGGCATTATCATGGGAATATACATTCGGCCTTACATTGTTTCTATATGTAGTTTTAGGTGCAACCTTGCTAAATGACTTTTTTTGGTATGGTTTTGGCCTAGGATAAGAGTAAAACATGTTCCTTAACCTAGATTATGCATAGGGGAGGTATATATAAGTATGAGAATCCATTTTTTATGCTTGAAATAACCTTTGAGGTGAACATGTATAAGATGTCCTAATTTCTTTAGTTTGTGACCTATATGCATTATTTTAAATTTTTGCATTTTCAAATAATTATGTCTATTTCTAAAATCATTCACATTTGCCCTAGATGTAGGCCTTGAAGAATATATAAATGCATAGATGTTCTTCCTATTTGTAAGATAGATGATGATGCATCATTGTTCAAAGATGGCCCAGGAATTTGTTCTTTATCTAGATTCTTACCTTTAAATAAATTTAGTGTTAGCATTATAATTTTTACTACCTAAGGTAAAACCTAATCTATACCTATCATTTGAAACTTTCTGAGCTCCAAGCATGATGTCTAGTTTCTCCTTTCCCTTAGTGAATTTCTCTGATGATTCCTTTAAAAATTTTACATTATCTTTTAAAGATTCATTTTCATGCAAAATTTTCCTCCTTTCATCATCAACACATACATTCTTACCTTCTAAGTCGTGAAAAACATTCTTAAGTCTATCACTCTCCCTCCTAAGGTCATCCACCAATCTTTTACATTCTTGGTATTTAGAAGAAAACTTTCTTTTTTTCAATTTAACACTTTGTAAATAATTTACTAAGTTATCATAACTCATTTCCTCATTGAAACCAACATTATCATCATCTAAAGATTAAGAAGTGGACAGTATCTCATCTTCTAAAACATCGAGACAAAAATTTGCCACTTTTCTTTTGGTTTACTCATTCTTGAATTCACTTGGTGTCTCCCAAAAAGCCTTTAGTGCTTTCTTTATCTTTCTTTTTGCATTCTTTGTATTTAGAAGACAAATTTATTCTTTTCTAATTAACACTTTGTAAATAATTAATTAAGTCATTATAACTCATTTCTCATCAAAACCAACTTTATCATTATCTAAAGACTGAGAGGTGGATGGAATCTCATATGTTAAAACCATGACATAAAAGTTTTAAGAGGTGGATGGTACCTCTTCTTCCAAAACCATGAGATAGAAGTTTGCCGCTTCTCTTTCTATTTCTCATTCTTAGATTAAAAGTTTGCCACTTTTCTTTCTGTTTTCTCATTCTCGAATTCACTTAATGTCTCTCAAAGAGCCTTTAGTGCTTTCCTTATCTTTCTCTCCTTCTTCTCTCTTTTTTCTTTCTTACTTATCTTTTCTTTTTTATTTTATTTTAGGAGAGGACATTGTGTCCTAGTTTTCTACATTCAAAGCAAGTAACATTAGTAGATGATTTTTTTTAATCACTCTTACCTTGTTCTTTTCTTTTGTTGAATGCCTTCTTCCTCAATAGTTTATTGAATCTCTTAGTAAGAAGAGATAGATCATCTTCACTATCATTAGGTTTTGTCTCCTCCTTCATGGCCTTGAATACCAAGTTCTTACTTCTTAAAGTCACTTCCTCCTTCTTGGCCTTAGTCTCCATAAGTCACATTTCACATGTAAGAGGTGAGCCTATTAGCTCCTCTAATGGTAATGTATTCAAATATTTAGCCTCTTGAATGGCAGTCATTTTAGCTTACTTAGGCAAGGACTTGAGAATCTTTCTCACAAGTTCAATGTTAGAATAAGACTTTCCCATGGAAAATAATTCATATTAATGAGTTAACATTGAAACTTTGCTTTCTTTTACTTAATTAGTCTCCTCATATGTGACCTTAAGTGTGTGACGAATCTCGTGAGTAGTTTCACATATCGAAACTTTATTAAATTTATTTCTACTTAAAGTATAAAATAAAATATAAATATTGTTATTGGTTTTCTATTTAGGCCCAATGATCAATTTTAATTCACAAATTTAACAATTAAAGTACATTTTTCTTTCTTTCACAAATTCAAACCAACAATGATGGTAAGTTCACCAATCACAAGTAATATAAGAAAATATTCAAGATCCAAGTTATCGTCCTAAGGGAATTACCAAATTGTAAGTACTAAGCCAAATTACATCACAATTATCTAGAGAATCCTAATCGAATGAGATTACAAGCTAAATTTACTAAATGAACTAAAAATGAAAAGTTATACAAAATAACTTAGTTTGATTAAAAAGGATTAGTTAATGAATGAATTGGTTAAGGAATTGGTTTTCAATGATCTAGTTGGATTAAATATAGATTAAAAGGCTTGTCCTAGGGGTCACTTTACTAAATCAAAGCGATGCTATGATTAAGAAAAAGCTTTATCTCTAATTACTTAAGTTGAAGTTTGATTATTCATCAATCTTAAACATTAGGCTTAAAGTTTTAAACGTTTAATCTAGAAATTTTCAATTTTCAGATTATGACCCTTAAGATAAATCAAAGTTTGGTTATTCAATGACTTAAATCAAATTGCTTAAGGATTTATCTAATAAATTAGGTAGATTTCTCATGTTCTAACTTGTTTCTTAACTTTACTTTAAGTGTTATAGTTAAGAATAAACATTAATATCATCATTTAAGCAAAGAATAGCCCTTAATCATGCATGAAATCACATTTAACACATATCTAGATCATTTTAGAACCATTCCTTAAAAAAAAAAAAGAATAAACCACTCATTTGAACTAAGAAATAAGTCATTCTCATTATATTTATCATGTTCTTGAACAAATGATAACAAAAGATGGATTTTAATGTAAAAGAAGGAGTAGAGCTTTAACAATCCTTAAATATAAACTCAAATGTGCAAAACAAGATCAAAGAAATGAAGAACAAGATAAAATAACCCTAGAACTAGAGTAATATGATTTTTCTCCCTAATTTTGTGTTTTCTTCTGTTGTTCTTTGGTTATTTTTGGCTTTAAACACCCTTCTTATATGTCAGGAGCAATTGGGAATCAAGTTGCATAAGTTGTAATCAATCAGATGTGAGATCCAATTGAAAAAACCTCAACTGGTACTTAAGTGGTGCTTGAAAAGGAGTAAAACATTACCGTATTACTACCCACGTTTAAGTCCCATAACATAGTGAAATGCGGGTTTTGGAGCGTAAAACACGGGGCTGCTTGTTATCGTCATGTTGCCTTTAATTTTGCTTTATTCTTCATATTTTGCTTGATTTTCCTTTAATTGGGTTATAATATGCAATTTAAACATTCTAAGATATAAATTAAACAATTAAGCACTAAAATAAGAGTTAGTCAACATTAAAATACTAAGAAAATCATATAAAATGAATTCCTATCAAATAGTCTTGCTATTTAATGAAATTGTTCTCTCATCTTCTATAGTCCACTTTTCCTTTACCTTAGGCACTCTTTTTCCATGTTCAAGCTTAATAAAAATGTATGACTCTTCACTAAAAATATCCCAAATCTTAACATTTTTTGCCGTAAGGAAGAATTTTATCCTAATCTTCCAATAAAAAATATCACTCCCATTAAATACAAGTGTTGTACTTATGTTTTACCCTTATTGACTAGATGAAACTATTAAGTGCACCATACAATATCTTTTTCTAACAATTTTATTAGAAATTAATTAGAGTAAAGTGAGCCTACTCTGATACCAATTGTTAGTTTTAAAGACCGTCAAAGGGAGGGTGAACTGAGTGTTTTAAAAATGATTCCTAGTATGAAATTTTAAACCACTTAAAACAACTCAAACTAGTTAAGGTACCTAAACCAAAGTTTACCTAAAAATGATGGAAATGATATGAGCAATTTACCACAAATAAATAACTCAAATTAAAAAGATGTAAAGATGAATACACAATTAAGAATGAAATAAAGAAAAATTAATCACATAATCAACTATATAATAAAGATGATTCAATTGAACAATAAAAAATTGTATAAATTTTAACCAATATTATAACTAGTAATGTTATAAGATTATGCAATAATAAAATTAATAATAACTCAAAGAGAATAGGAAAGAAAGAAGGAACCAAAATTTATAGCGGTACAGCAACATTAATGTTGCCTACTCCACTCCCAATTCTCTTGATGTTAGATTTTGCACTATCACATGTAGCAACTTACAATCTTCTTCAATGGGTGAATAGTAACCCTTATAAATCAAAATATTATTTCTAGAATGTGAAGAACAAACTTTGAAAAATTTTTTTGGAGGAAAAGAGAAGCCTTTACAAAATTAAACAACCAATTTCTTGAAAAACAAAAAACCCTCTTTAGAGATAACCAAAGTACACCTCTAGACGTGTTTCACTTGAAATAAAATAAATTAATGGTTCTTATGCATGTAAAAATGAAAATGATCCTTTGTAATCCTTAAAGAAGCAGAATATGATGATTTATAAACTCAAAAATCTGATTTGAAACATTAATAATGAAGACTCAATTAACTAAAATGCAGAAATTAAAAAAACTAGAATGTTTATGATGTTTTATGCAACAAACTCAGTTAAAAGTTTAATCTAACCAAGAAAAATGTGTTGGAACCTTTTAGAGATTTAAAAAAATAGAAAAGAATCAATTAAACACACAAAAAACTATATGAGAATTGAATATGAGTTTGTACTTATACTAGGCAGCTTTATAGACAACGCCATATAAATGTAAAAACTCAATCAAAAAATGAATTCAAATGATAAATATTAACTTATGAAACCTTTAAGACTTTAAAGAATCAAAGAATAATAAAATGAAACTTTAAAAGTTGGTCTAAAACATTAGGATAGAAGATTACACAAGATAAACACAAGATGCTTGAAGAACTTGAATGACAATATATATTTTATACTTAACCCTTGCACAAAGATAACAATCAAAAGTAAACACGCGAATTAAATCCTTTA
The DNA here is from genome assembly GCA_028565735.1 of Pinacopodium congolense. Lineage (NCBI taxonomy): Eukaryota > Viridiplantae > Streptophyta > Magnoliopsida > Malpighiales > Erythroxylaceae > Pinacopodium > Pinacopodium congolense. The sequence continues at coordinate 10,510 of JAOXYD010247526.1, forward strand.
AGAGATTATACAGACATAGTATAAGGGTTTAGAAACACAAAGTCGTATATAAAACCAATAAGAATCAGATTGAGGGTGAGGTATGAAGCTTTGATGAAGGTATGAAGATCAGTAAAAAAACGTGTTTCTTGATTTAACCATATGGCTTCAGAGGGCTAGAAATAAGGTTTAGGGGGGGAAAAAAAGACTTTGGATGACTCAACTAATTATTAGAGAAGATGGATTATCAAGACTATATTGAAAAAGGATAATTTTCATTTGACATTGACTACAACGACAGTTTCATGTAGGATCACCGACATCATTGTGCTTCGATTATATTATCATTAATGTTTAGAACAAGGAGTACAACGATTATTTCTCATGACTATAATGATCCTTAAAACACCAGCCATTAATGATCTAGAAAATCTATATTAAACTTGCCTAAAAATTTTCAAAACTATTGAACAGAAATTATAAAAAAATTTAAAATTTGTTTCAATTGCTACATTGATTCATGTGCTAAAAACTTAGAATTTAACTTACTAAAATAAAATTATGAAAATTAAAAAACATATGAAATGCATGTATGCAATATTTGAGCCCCTAGAATATTTAAGCTTCAAGTAAAACTTAAACATAAGTTTAAAACACACAATTAGTAGTCTTGAAACTTCTATAATGTTAGATCTTCCTTTTCCTTCAAATATTATCTCTAAGTCTAAGCTTTCCACTTTGAATTTGTCATCATATGTTATCTTTTAACCTTGTATCAAAAACTCAAACAATTAGTAGAATTTATGTTTTGTTATCATCAAAACTAAGATTAGAACCTCTCTTGGTTCAATAATCTATCCCTTTTCGATAATGGCAAAATATATGGTATTATGAAATAAAAGAAACATTCAAAATCAACCATTTAATATCAATTCATCAGATATGATCAAATATACCAATGGTAAATTACACTCTCCATTAGTTCATGCATTAAAATAACTCATATCAATTTTAACACCCCCTAAATGAAATGACAAATATTACTTAATTTTCTCCCCCTTTATGATATATATGTGTGTCTCTATGTGTGCTATTGTTGGTTAGTTTGATACTTAATAAGCTTAAATAATTTAATAAATAAACATTCAACTTAAATTTAATTCAAAACCAATAATACGACATTGTATCGGTCAACAAGTAATAAAATTAAGTATTTTTGTGACTCCAAAATGTCGAACCCATGGGGGAAATAGGGTGACTACTAAGGAAATCAGATTACAATTATTTAGGGAGCTCAAGACTGCTAAATTAAAAAGGTTTAGAACTAGTAAATTAACTTTAAAACAGCCAAGCTAACCTAAAAGCTTCCAAACATTGCTATGGATTCCAAATTAAATCAAGAATTACAAAATTGACTATTTAGCTAAGGCTTAGGCTTTAAATGACTTAATTGAATTACGAAAAGGATTTAAATGCCTAATCTAGGGTCTTTATTAAATCAAGACACTGCTATAGTTAAGACAATGCCTTTTCTCTAATGATCTTAAATTGAAGTTTGGTTATTCATTCAGTTAATAGAGATTAGGCTTAAAGTTCAAAATGTTTTAATCCTAAACTCCATATTCAAGATTAGTACCCTAATGATTAACTAAATTAGATTTCTTGGATCCTTGATTTAAATCATATTATTTACTATTTTTCCAATGATTAAAGTAGATTTCTCGAATCTTTAATCATCTTTCATCTTATCTCAAGCGATCAAGTTAAGACAAGCCTTAAGAACTTACTTAAACAAAGATTATCATTCAATCATACGATAAAAACTCATTCAATCCATTTAAGAACTTGACCTTAGCAAGAAATTAGATTAACACATCATATAAATGGAAGAAAAATCAGATACATCCATAACAGCACATGTGCTTGAACATATATGAACAAAGAGAATGAAATAAGTGATTAAAGGAGTTTAGATGGCACTAAATGTTGATCCATAGTGATACAAAACTTTCAATCACTTTGAAAAACTCCTGAAAATCCTTAAAATAACCCGAAAGTACAAAGAACAAAGTTGGAATAAGAAAAATAGAAAGAAACCTAATCTGAGAGAAGAAAGAAGAAAAACTAGGCTATGATATGATTTCTCTACTCTAATCTAGTGTTAGCTGTTGCGAAATTGATCTTTAAAGCTCAATATATATGTCTGAAGCAAGTTGGAAGCAAGTGGATAAGTTGTAGCCAATCAAAATTGAAGAATCAGCTGGAAATGCCTCAACAGCTAGTTAAACAGCACTTGAAAGGAGTTAAAAGACTCCATTTGGATACCACCTTTCGACTCCAAATGCTGACTTAAACATGATTCAGCTAGGGTTAAATATTGGTTTGCTATAGACCCTTGTTTTGCTCTTGATTCAACTCTAATCTTCATAATTTCTTTGATTTTCAGTTTAATTTAATGTTAGCCTGCAAATTAAACATTTTAAGTCACAAATAAAATATTTTAACATCAAAAATAGGGATGAATTTACATTTAACATTAAGGAAAATCATATGAAATGAACCCCTATCATGTGTGAAAGATAGTAATTGTAAAACTAATTGTAAATGAGAAGAAAAGTGTAGGGAAAACTACATCAAAGGTTTAAACAAACGTATAAACATAAATCAAAGCAATAAAATCATGCATAAATCATTAAGAGGCTTGAATGGTAAAAAGGTTGCTAATCTCCTTGGACCTAAAATAGTGTGAGTAATTAAAGTGAAATAAATTCTTTATTTTTTAAGAGTTCAAAATAAGTAAATGGTATCTAAATAATAGATGCTTTAAACATATGATAAGTGATGTATCACAATTTATCTCACTCAAAAGTAAAGATAGTGGATATATGACTTTTAGATATAATGCTAAAGATAATATTATTGGCATTGGAAAGGTTAAAATCATACTATAATTGATAACATAATTTTGGTTGATTATTTAAAGCATAATTTAAATAGTATGAGACAATTTTTTGATATAGATTTTAAAGTAAATTTTGAAGGAAAATCATGCATTGTTTCTAGAATGTTAGATAATAGCATCATTTTTGTTAATAAGAGAGAAGAAAACATTTATACAATTGATTTTAGTGACCTTTCTAACTATGATGTAAAGTGTTTTACTTTTATGAATGAAGACGCTTATGTGTGGCATAGGAGATTATAATATGCAAGTATGGAGTTTAAATCCAACTTAAACAATAAGCAACTAGTGAATAGACTATTAAAGGTGAAGTTTAAGAAAGAAAAGATGTGTAGAGCTTGTCAAATAAGGAAGCAAACCAAAAGTTCTTTCAAGAGTAAGAAAATCGTAACATTTTCTAGACTATTGAAGCTTTTACATATGGATTTGTTTGGTTCTATTAAGGTTGCTAATTTTAGGTGGAAGGACATATGCTTTTTTCATTATAGATGATTTAGCAGGTTTACATATGTGTTATTTCTTACTAGTAAAGATGCTTGCTTTAAATCTTTTATGAAATTTTCTAAAAGAATAAAAATGACAAAGAAATTCAATTGTATCAATTAGAAATGATCATGGTAAAAAATTTGAAAATGATTTGTTTGAGACTTTTATGATGAGAATATTATTTTTTTATAATTTATCTATACCTAAGATCCCTTAATAAAATAGAGTTGTTAAGATGAAAAATAAAATATTACAAGAAATGATTAGGATTATGATCAACAAATATGATCTTTTAAATACTTTTGGGTGAAAGCTAGAGCTTATACTTTTCATATATCTAATAAGGTCTATATAAGATTGACTATAGATAAGATCTCCTATGACCTTTGGCATGGAAAAAAAAAAAACAAAGATTAGTTTTTTCAAGGTTTTTACGTGTAAGTGTTATATTTTGAACACTAAAGAAAACCTAGGTAAATTTAATTCAAAAGTGGATGAAGGTTTGTTTTATAAGTTATTCATTAATTAGTAAGGCATATATGGTATTCAACATGAGAAAATTGGTGATTGAAGAGTCAATGCATGTTGTATTTGATGAATTTAACTCCCTTGATGGGAAGAAGAACTTTAGAGATGTTGATAAAAGCTTATAAAAATTTTGAGAAACTAAGTTTGGACGAAGAAAAAGAGAATAGTCAAGACATTTAACATGCATCTAATAAACCCATTGTTGAACCAAGCGAAAGCAATAAGAAGGATAAGGAATTATCAAGATATTGGAGGTATAAGAAAGGCTATCCTTTAAATCATATCATAGGTAATATGCAAAGAAGCATAGTTGTTAGATCTTCTTTTAGAGACTTATCTTATATTGCTTTTATTTATCATATAGAACATAAGACTACAAAGGAAGCTTTTAATAATGAAAGTTAGGTTCTTGTCTTGAATAAGGAGTTAAATCAATTTAAAAGGAATAAAGTATAGACATTAGCACCTAGGCCTAAAAATTATCAAATTATAAGTACTAATAGTTTTTAAGGAATAAGTTTGATGAATTAGGTAATACTATGAGAAAGAAAGCTAGTTTTATAGTAAAAGGGTATACCAAGAAAAAAGGTATAAATTATGAAGAAATTTTTGCAACCGTAGTTAAATTAGAGGAACTTAGGCTTTTACTTGCATTTGGATCTTATATAGGTGTTTAAAATTTTCAAATAGAAGTAAAAAAATGCTTTTCTAAATGTGTTTGTTCAAGAAGAGATTTTTGATGATCAATCCTCCAATTTTGAAAACCATGATGTACCTAAACAATGTTTACAAAATTTTAGCAACATTATATAATTTAGCATAAACTTCAAGAGCTTAATATGAAAAAATGAGTGCTTTTCTTATACAAAATAATTTTGTACGAAAAAATAAATACCACCCTCTTCATTAAAAGGCACTAAAGATGATTGTTTGATTGTTCAAATTTATGTTGATTATATTATTTTTAGTGATACTAATGAGAGCTTGTACAAAGAATTTTTCAAGTGTATGAGGAGGGAATTTGAAATGAGTATAATGGGGGAGTTTAATTTTTTTCTTAAGCCAGAAATCAAGTAAATAAAGGATGAAATTATCATTAATCATGTTAATTATATGAAGAAACTACTCAAACAATTTGGAATAGGCTAAGTAGAAGTAGAGCCTTTAGAAATACCTATAAATATCACAACTAAGTTGAACAAAGATGAAGAAGATGAAATATGATAGGTAATTTGATTTGTTTATAGCAAAAGGCCCAAAATTATATTTAATGTATATTTATGTGTTAGGTTTCAATCAAGTCCTAAGGAATCAAATCTTGTAGCTGTTAAATGTATACTTAGTTATTTATTTGGAGATATTTAGGACTTTGGTATGCTAGGAATGCATCTATAGAATTAGTTGACTATTCTGATAGAAATTATGTAGGTAGTATTTTGGATTGGAAGAGTACATCTGACACTTCCCAATTCTTAGAAAATGCATTAGTGTCATAGTTTATTAAAACAAAAAAATTTAGTTATAAAAGCAAGATATGTAGTGGTTGGTCATAATTGATTACAAGTACTTTAGCTTAAACAATAACTTAGAGATTATGACATAGAACTAAATAGGATCCCTATTAGGTGTAATAATTCTAATGCCATATATTTAAGAAAAAAATCAAATTCAACACTCTAGGATAAAGAATATAAAGATACGATATCGTTTCATTAGAGAACATATGCAAAATAGTGGTATTGAATTGGAATTTTTAATACAACACACCAATTGTTTGAAATTTTCATTAAACTAATGAGGGAAGATATATTTTTATGATTAGAAGGGAATTAAACATGATTAATGATCAAAAACTTGGAAAATTTTGTGAAATTTGTGTATTTTTGTTGATATTTGTTTGAATTCGTTAATAATAATCGGTCTTATTAAAAATAGATATCAATTTCAACCTTTAGTATCAGCTTTATTAATTTTTAGTACCTTTTCAATTCTTTTTTATTATATCAAAAAGGAGAATAAGTGAATGTGATATTAGATGTTTCTTGTTGGGAGAGTTGTTATTTAAACTATACTTGTGATATGTGAACTATATTTGTTTTTATCCCTATTCATCTTTATTGCCTCACAATATATTAATGCATATACGTAGGGGGAGTATAATTTATTTCATTGCATAAATTGAAGGGGAGTGAGGTCTATATGATGGATATGAAATTTGGATTAGGGAGAGCATTATATATTTACTTTGATAGACTTTATTTTGTTTATATTTTTAGATCTTTTATAGCACATATTTTGTCATAATAAAAAAGAGAGAGATTTTTGGATCAAAGAAGGATTCAATCTTAGTTTTGATGTTAAAAAAAATATAATTATTACTAATGATTTGCTTTATTGTGAAAGATTTGAAAGATAGGTTCAATTATTTAAGGTTTGAAGTGAAGAGTTTGGCCTTGAAGACTAATAGTAGACATAAAGCAAGATCAAATAATTTGGGAGCTTTAAGAGCTTAATTTATGTAGTTTAAGTTTGTTTGTAGCTTTTACTTTAAGGTTCAATAATTTTACAAGGTCAAGTTGTGTTCATATTGTATAAAGTTTTTCATAAGTATATAAAATTTTCACAAACTAAGACATATTTTATGTTTGGGTTTAAATGAAAAATCTTAATGTTTAAAACAAATTTATGGATGATTTTAAAACTTATGTTGTTTTTAAAGTGAAAGAAATGGTCTTTGATTGTTTAGAAGTTGTTTGGAATTGATTCTAACTTGAAAAATTTTGAGATGTACTTAAAGTTGCATGGATCATGACACTTTTAAGTTTTTTTTATTTCAAATGAAATGTCTTAATCATAAAAATCATTCTAGGGAACCTTTTTAACTTAGTTGATTCAAGTTTTAGATGTTTGGAAGTGTTTTAAAATATTTTGATCAATTTTTAAAGAATTTTATAGTGACTTAATGGTACTACACGATGGTGGATTTAACGGTGCCATTATAATCACATTGTTTTTTTCCTAGTAGCCAAATGGTAGCTTGTAACACCCATATGAATGGCATTTTTGAAGTCCAACATCAATATAAAGTCATAATGGTAATGAATAATGACACTGTTGTGGTTTACCTTTGTGTGCTCTAATAGATGCTACAACAACTGATGTTTAGAGTCTAATAACTATTTTATTAAAAGTAACAACTAGTTTGATCTTTCAACATATGGGAAGCCTATAAATAGATGGAATAAGTTTTTTTCAAAATGATATTAATGAGGTTTTGTATTAGTTTTGAGCATAAGGGAAGTCAAAGAAGCTTTCGTTAAGTTTTTTTTTTAATTTTTAGCTTTTGACATTAGTTTGGTGATTTTGAGTAAAAGTTTGGTTTTTATGTTCTCAGTCCAAAAGGTTTTTTGTGTGACCTATTTACAAAACTTTCAAGAAGGTATTTATTTATATTATTCATCTTGATAAGCTTATGAGCCTTTTAGTTATTGAATTTTCAAGTGAAACGCATTTAAGGTGTAATTGTTTGTGCAAAAGTAACTTTTTAATATTTTTAGGATTGGGGTTGAATAGTAAAGGTTTCCCTTCACCTTTAAGAAAGATTTGTACAAGGTTCATCTTCACTTTCAAAAAAAAAAAAGATTAGGTATTAAAAGGATTCCTCTTCACCTAAAAAAAATTGATTTTAGTGAAATTTCTAACTTGAAATTTGAGAGTGGATATAGTTAAAGATTTTTTAACTAAACCATTTTAAAATTTTAGTTTGTCGACTATCTTTTTCTTTAACTCCTTATATTTAATATTTGTGCACTTTATTTGTATTCATATTGTGATCTTTGGCATCATCATGCATATTATTTAGGTTAAATTATCGTTTAGGGATTCCACACATCACAAAGTCGGTTTAGGTTGTTAGTTTAGAAAATGTTAAGTACCTAATTCACCCTTCTCTCTTAGGTACCATTAGGAATAATAGGTCGATTTGAATCTTCTCTAGGCATTACTTTAGCAAGAAAAGTGTCTTTATACAATTTAAAGTTAGATAGCTTTTTAATTTTGAGGTTAGAGAATAACTTGGCATTTTTATCTTTTAGATGTGATGGATCTTCTATGAGTGTTATGAAATAGATAATATTAATATTGTCATATCATCTTAGATGGGTTCATGTTTTCATTTAATATTAAATCAACATCTTCATTTATCTTAATAGCTATATTCTATAAAAATCTATTTATTGATCTTTAGTAAGGAGAAATTTCACTCACTTTTTAATTGTTGGAAAAAATTAGCTATTAACAAATCAAATGTAACATGATTAGAGGTTCCCAACTGAGGAATTAACAACCATGTTCATTTGTTGTAAAACATTCAATATGCCATATTCGAACATTTCATTTATATTCCACTTATAGACTAAAATGACACTATACTTTATAGGTTACAAGATCTTTGTTTTATTATCCATATCTATATCTGACATTACATATTTGTATGATTTTACTAAAAGATATCTAATGTATTTTATTAGTTATAGGCAAAGAACTTTTCGATTCAATTTTTCCTTCATTATTACTCTCTTTCTCTAACATATTAAGGCTCTGAGTACTATTTTTTAATTTGATTAAACTTGTTTGTATTGGTTCTCTTTAGGCTATATTTTGGGCTTGTGAGTTTAAGGAACTCGGAGTGTCTAATACGATATTCTTATTTATTTTCTTCAATTTCTCTTGAATGGCTATAGGGAAGTCGATATCTTTTCTTTTAAACTCACTTGAACTATTACTAGAGACCTCAAAGGCCTTGTACATAGGGGCTTTAATTAATGATTCTTTCTTCATTACTATTGTAAGGTTCTCTAGGATCTTTTCAATTAACAACTTATACTATGCGGGTAATTGTTAGTTTACTCATTTTGACACATAATATTTTTCATATCATTAGGAATGACATCTTCATTTTCAATTTTAACCTTGAGTGGTGAGGCTTTGATAGTGGACTATTTATGTGGGACTTTAATTTCATTAAAGGGTTAATTCTTTTGTAGAAGTTTCTCATTTCTTTACATTATTATTAGTTTAAGACGTTTAGAAGAATAGTATACACTCTTTTCTTTAGCAAACATCCCTAACCAGTCAAAAACAATATGTTGCTTTTATAGCTTTGTATGAACTTATAATATTCTTCTTGGATCTCTTTTCTTTGCTATAAGAAATTCTTAAAAAGCCGCAATCTTTTTTTTCTAATGAGTAAAAATATTTGTGTAAATGTTCTTTATTAAAATCAAATTCTTTCTTTAAGACATATAAATCACTGGCATTCTCTAATATTGAGGAGAAACTTAGAAATGTTAGACAACTTTGATGCGACAGTAAATGAATAGTTTCAAATGACTTTGATATAAAGATATCTCTTTCCTCTATCTTAATTTTATAATATGACATTTTAAATAGTTTAAACTATGACTGTTAATAAATGTGGTCTTTTTAAACTTTATAAATTTCCTAATTTTTAATTGATTTTTAAAAATTCTCTACAATTATCTCCTCATTGTTAATGATTCTTTCACTATTAAGAGTAAAACTAGAAGCACAAGATACAGAGTTAGATATTCTAAAGAAATTAACTAAAAGCACTATATACAAATTTATATCTTGTAAAGAAATCAATTTCTTAAGATATTTTCATTCCTACTTGATTATAAATAGCTAAACCAACGGTTTTATTACCTCTTCTTAGACTCTCAATTAGGGCCACTCATCCTCAATAGACTGCAGAAAATAGATATCTCATTCAACAGATTTCTATAGTTAATCCTTATCCTCTCTAATTAACAATTTAACTTTGATACCAATGGGGGATATAAGTAAGAAATAATAAAAATAGAAAAAACTACCACGTTTATTGGTCCCCTCATAGCTCCCTACAACTTGCCTATACAATTCACACAACCTCTATAAACAAGGTCCATACAACACTACAATACAATTTATACAACGTAGATGAACTTTAAATTACATACAATCTGTAGTTTTTGAATACATAGTTGTATGAACTGTGTTGTAGTACTGTATGGATTCTATCTATAGAGGTTGTATGAATTGTATAGACTTGACGTAAATGAACTTTAAATTAAATACAATATGTAGTTTTTGAATATATCATTGTATAAACTGTGTTGTAGTGATGTATAGACCATGTCTATAGAGGTTGTATGAATTGTATAGACAGGTTATATGGAGTTATAAGGGAGGGCAAATTAAGGGGGGCTGTGTAGTCGATCCTTAATAAAAGAGACGAACTATAGGAATAACTATAGAGGAATCAAATCAATAGTATGAACTTCGTGATTCTTTAGTGATTTAACAATAAGTTTATAATTTTAATTTTAAATAACTCTTTTTCAAATGTCAAATGATTACTTAGGAATTTTCTAATAATCTTTTTATTATCTTTTAAGATCTAATAGTCTTTAAGGAAGGAATATGACTTTTAATATTTTGGTTATATTACTTTACATATGACTTTATATTATTGATTACTATGTTAAGAAGGTATAATCCTAATAATACATTTTCTAATTCTTGTAGGGTCCACTTTATTATGATTCTCTAAACCTCTTTTTAAGTTTGAATATCCTTTTTTTAATCTTTTTATATTTTTATTTAACCTAGTTATTTTGGGCTTTAATGAAGACCTTAATAACATAATAAGAAATGATATGAATAAAACATTAAAATATCAAATATAAAAATTAGGCAAATATAAAATGTAAAGCATGAAAGCAAATATCAAATACTAAAAAGTAAATGTTAAATGTTATTAAGTTAGACTAGTAGTTAGTCATCAACGACATAGCTAGAGTGGGAGTTAGCTTTGTTAGTAAGCAAATAATATAGCCTTCTTAGCAAGCAAATAAAAAATATCAACTATAAATGTTAAGGCTTGAAATGGAAGTATAGCTAGAATATTGAGTATAATAAGATCAAATAGATATCAATTGTCAAATGAAAACAAAAGGATAAGATAACTCATTTATTTTAATCCATGAGAATCCTTAGTACAAAACTTTAATCAAATATCATACATGAAAGAAATAAACATAAAGTCTTTAATACATCAATTATAAAAGTTTTGTCTTTAGATGTGGTCAAATAAGATTTCCAAGGACATGATCGATGGCTATAAAGAGGTAAATATGGGTTTAGGACATTAAGCTTTTGGTGGATAAAGCTATAGGATGGAGGTAGAAGGAGACTTCAGATTTTAAGGCTCTATGGTTATAATATGGCTATATTTTGGCTATAATCACTAGGAGAAAAGTGTTCACCAAGATTGCTGGAAGTTTGGGAGGATGTAGACTAGAGGAGAGTAGAATTTTTGTGATCAAGAGAGATAGATTGGAAGGAGGGAGGCACTACTTATTTATAGGAAGCTATAATGACATTTTTGTAATTTTTAGGTGAATAATCTTTGGTTTATTTTCTCCTTTACGCTTTATTTAATTCTTCAGTTATGTTTGCACCTTCACATGTAGAATGTCTTAATTTTCAAAGCGGCTATCACCTCATTTCATTTCTTGTCTCATTTTTTAATATCTATTTTAGGGTATTTTTTTAAAATAACTTGTGAAATACCTATGTTTGGACCTTTAAATATTTTTGAAACACACATATTAGAGCCTTCAAATATTTTTTCAAGAACTTATATTTGGACATTCGAATATTCATGTTTGGGCCTTTAATTATTTTGTTAAATACTCATGTTTAGGCCTTTAGATATTTTATCAAATACCTAATTTTAGGCCTTCAAATACCCATTTTTGAGTCTTCAAATATTTTTGGGTCAAATAGATTTCAAATACCTATATCCGATCTTATTTTAGTGTCAATTATAAAATAGTTTTCCTCATTGTCTTGTGCCAAATTTGTTTCTTTATCATTATATCTAGATGTTGATTTAAACCTAGACTTTAGCAATTATTGCATTATTGCAAAATATTTTTCTTTTGCTTTTGTTGTAAGTAATAATGCACTTACCTTTGACTTCAGAATTGGAACTTTTATCTTTTAAAAAATCCTTTTCCCAATTCTTTTTCTTTGAAAGTTTTTTAATAAAAACTTTGCAAAAATTTTTCATAAATTAATTTTGATAAAAATTCTTTTCTACAATGAATCCACATCATTTTAGAACTATTTTTAGCTTTGAAGTACATTTGAATTTCTCAAAATTGCCTTTTGAGATGAGATTGAACTTTCTTCTAGGCTTTTTTGGTGGTTTAAGAGGGAATGGAGGATCCTTTTCTCCTTTAAGAACTTCTCTTTATGATTTTTTTAGTTGAGCCAATATTTAGTTTTTAGAGTATTTTGGGCTTTGAGAGGTTTTAGGGTTTTGGGACTTTATCAGAATAGATATAGAGGGTGTTTCACTTTAGAGAATCATGATCTTAATTAATATATTTAGTCAAAAACTCATAACCTAAATTTGATTCAAATATAAAGAAGACTTTTGATTAACTATTATGAAAATAGTAAATTACTTCTATAGATAATTATCAAATAAAATAGTTCAAAATCTCATAAACTGAACATGTTAATAAGATTCAAAATTTTGCCCTTTCTTTTTTCTATAAAGGGAAAACAAATTTTCTTGCCATTGATTTTTATTGAAATATCATAGTGCATTGTCAAATAAGGAGTTATAAGTTTTATGAAAGACGTTGCTAATATAACTATGACCAATTTCTTCAGTTATACTAAGGAAACTTTTGTTGCAAAATCTTTTTCACAAATGCAATTTTTTCAAATCAGATGGTTGATAATGCCAATTTCTTAAAAGAAAAGTTTTTATCAACCTCAAGAGATTAGCATTATAAAAAGTATCTGTGAGTTATTGACATTTTTAAAACTTTCTTGGATCTCTAAAAGATGTTCTCCAAGGATTATTCTTTGCTTTATATAGTTCAAATTGACTCATGTGTCAAATAGGGATACATTATCTATCACAAAATCTTCATTTATCTTTAAGGTAATTTTCATTAAATATTTTTGTGAGGTAACCTCATCTAATACGAGACAAAAAAAATCTTTTAGTACTTTTTCTTCAATATTTGGCTTAAGATTTTCTCATAATTCTTCTTCTTCTTCTAGGTTTTCTCATTTTTTATAGAATTAAAATGTTGCCAAAGGCTTTGTGTTTTTTCATTATCTTCTTTTTCCTTTTGTTTAGTGTCTTTATATCTTACTTTATTAGATTAATTTCTTCTTGTAAACCGTCTTTAATAACCTACATCTCCATTATCATTGTGGCTTTTCCTAAGATATTTATCAATTTGTAGGTTAGTGACTTTGAAGCAATTTGTTCTTTAGGGGTTCCAAATGACGACTATAATTTATTTAAATAATCTCTTTATAATTGCGGATGCTATATATGATTTGTCCCTTCTAATAATTTTTTTTAATCTTTAGTAAGCACATTAATCTCTTTATCACTATTAATATCATATAAGTTATCTTCTTTAGAATTATTTTCTTCAAATGTTAAAGCCTCATTTTTGGATTATCCTTTTCTCCCAAATGCCATTAGGGGTTGAATCTTTTCTAATATTTCTTTGTCCGAGTCTAAATTTTGCAACTTTTTATTCAATTTATAATAATTTAAAATGTGTCCCTTTTTATTATATCTATAACATGTTAGGTTTTTATAATTTCGTGAAGTTTTCAAATTTCGTTTTCTATAATTTTGACTTCTTTTGATTGGTTTAAAATGGTGTTTTCTATAACATGACATCATCCTACTTATATTCTTCTCATATGTATATTTTTATTTCTACAATATTTACAAACTTTATTTTTAAATTTATTAGAGCTAGTAAAAATATAAAATTATCGGTAGAATGATTCTAATTCTTTCATTGTCTTAACCATCTCATACTTTATTTGACTTTGAAGTTTCGTGTCTTGACACAGCTTTAATCCTTTCTTTTGTGTATAGGTAATGAGCTCTCCATAGTTAACCTGTTATAAGGAATCTAATCATTATAATTTTCTCTAATTTTATTTCTAATGTTTTCACCTAAAAAAGGAGGAAGTTTGACTAGTAACTACTCCTTTCAAATGGGTTAATTTTAATCTTTTCTAGGCATTACTCTATTTAGAAAAGTTTCTTTATACCATTTGAAGTTAAATAGCTTTTTGCACTTGAGGTTGGATAACTCGGTATTTTTATCTTTCAGATGTCATGGATCTCCTATGAATTGTAGTGAAAATAGTTACTATCAATGTTGACACAACATCATAGATGGGTTCATTATTTTCATCTAATATTAACTCACCATATTCCTCTTTCCTAATTGCTTTCAACATACCTTTTTTTTAAATAAACATATCTATTTGTTGATCTTTAGTAAGGTGAAAGTCTTACCAACCTTTTAATTGTTTGTCAAAATTGACTATTAATGAATGAGTTATATCTTGATTAGAGGTTCCCAATTAGGTTCTATAGGCATTAGCAGCCATAATCATTTGTTATAAAACATTCAATATGCTATGCTTAGACGTTTTATCTATATTACACTTATAGATTGAAGTGACATTATACTTTATTGGTTGTAAGAATTTTTATCATATTTATATATGGGCTATATATTTATATTTTTTAGTCAAAGATTTATAATGTAACTTGCTAATTATATGGAAAGGAACTTTCTAATTCAATGTTTCCTTCACTATTACTCTTTGCTCTATCTTAAGGTTTTGAGTACTATTTTCTTTTATTCTAACATATCCTATTGTTTGGATTGGTTCTCTTTGCACTATATTTTGGGTTTTTGAGCTTGAGGAACATCGAGTTTTTGATACTATATTTTCATTTATTTTCGTTAATTGCTTTTACTTGGTAATAAGGAACTCATTATTTCTTTTAAATTGACTTAAACTATTATTAAAGACCTCATAGGGCTTGAACATGGGGCTTTAATTAATGGTTCTTTCTTCATTACTATTATGTTGTTTTCTCATATCAATTTTATCTTTGTCAACTAACCTATACTATGTAGATAAATGTTAGTGTAGTTATTTTGGCACATAATATTCTTTATATCTTTGTGAATGACAACTTCAATTTCAACTTTAAACTTGAGCAATGAGGCTATGATAGTGGAATGCTTATGTGAGACTCTAATTTCACAAAAGTGTGGATTCTTTGATTTTATACTTTCTTATATAGATGTTTCTCATTTCTTTACCCTATTAGTAGTATTAAGGCTTTAAAAATAATAATCTATATTCTTTTCTTTAACAAATATCTCAAACCAATTGAAAAACAGTATGAGGACTTAATAGCTTTGTATGAACTGATAATATTCTTCTTAAATCTCTTTTCTTAGCTTTAAGAAATTCTTAAAGAATTGTAATATTTTAGCTTTATTTTCTAATTAGTAAAAATCTTTTGTAAATATTCTTTTTTATCTTTAAATTCTTTCTCTACGATACATAACTCATTAAGGTTCTTTGATATTAAGGAAAAACTTAGTGATTTTAGGAGAAACTAATGTGATAGCAAATGAATAGTTTCAAATGACTTTGACATAAGGATATCTCCTTCCTTTGTCTTTATTATATAATTTGACCTTTGAAATAATTTAAACTTCGATTGCTATTAAACTTTTTTTTTTACTTTATGAATTTACCAATTGTCAATTTATTTATGAAAGTTCTTTAATATCTATCTCGATGATGATGATGATTCTTTTTCTACTAAGACCAAAATTAAAAGTACTAGATGCATATTTAGATCTTACAAGGAAATCCATTTCTCAAGATATTTTCATTCGTACTCCCTTGCCTGGTACTTACAATAGGTTCCATTCACCCTATAGAAACTAGATATCTTAATTAACAAACATCCATACTAAATCCTTACTCTCTCTAAAAACAAATTGGCTCTGATACCAATAAGGGGGCAAAAACAAGCAATAATAAGAAAGAGGAACTATAGGGATAACTATAGAGGAATCAGATCAACAATAGGATCAAACTTCTTAATGCTATAAAGAGTGGTCTAACAACAGGCTTTAAAGTTTTAATTTCAAAAGAATCTTTTTCAAATTTCAAATGATTCTTTAGGAACTTTCTAATCATCTTTCTATTATCTTTTAAGGTCAAATAATCTCTTATATGGGATAAAAATTATAATATTTGGTTATATTGCTTTACAGATAACTTTATATTATTTATACTACATTAAAAAGGTATAATTCTAATAATACATTTTCTAATTCTTATAAGTTCACTCTATTATTCCTTTATTGTGATTCTCTAAACCTTTTTTAAAGTTTGAATATATCTTTTTTTATCTTTTGAAATTTTTGTTTAATTTGTTAGCTTTGGGCTTTAATAAAGATTTGAATATCATAATAGCAAATGATATGAACATAGAATTAATTTATCAAATGTAAAGCACAAAAGAAAATTTCAAATTCTAAAAAGTACATGTTAGATGTTAATAAGTGAGATTAGCAGTTAGTCCTCGACGACATAGCCAATCTAGAAGTTAACTTTGTTAGTAAGAAAATATGAAATATGAAATGTTAAATATAAAGGCTTAAAATGGCAACATAGCCAGAATTTTGCACATAATAAGATTAAATAGATAACAAATATTGCAGAAGGAAAAAAATGTTGGAATGCTTCTTAGTTCCATTAACCAACATTAGTTACATAGTTAGCCGTAAAAGGAGATCAATGGTTTATAGGAATATCATGGACGGCTAGATAACTTAGAGGATAGTTAAGAGGAGTCCAAATCTTCTCCCAAAATCTAATGAGCCTACCATTATCTAGCACATAATGAATGTCATTCAATAAAGAAGGCCCAATATGCTTAAGACTTCTTCACAAGTGTAAGTAAGAAGGAGCTGATAACTTAAGAGGAATATGACCGACTTTTAAGTCATATTTAGTACGGAGAAGCTTAGCCTATATAGCATTTAAATTTTCAAGCAAGCACCAAGTAATCTTTATCAATAAGGCTTTATTATTATTTCACATTTTCCTAATGCCTAGACCTCCCCTATTCTTAGGCCGACATATTGTATCATAATTGATGAGACTGCATTTGAATTTGTGATTGAAAGAACCTCAAATAAAACCTCTTCTAATCTTATCAATATCATCATAGAGACTGTTAGGAAAGGTTGTAGTCTATATAGTGTAATAAGGAATGGAGGATAAAACTGATTGACACAGTGTAATATAGCCTACCAAGGAGAGCTTTTGTCAGTTCTATATAGTAATGCTATTACGAACCTTGTCCATCACTTTTTGATAAGGAGTTTTAATGACCCTTTTATAAAGAAAAGGTACCCCAAGATAGTGGCCTAAGTCTTTTATCAAACGAAAGCTTGCCTTTCTATTCAAGAATTTTGCATAGTTATAGGGCACATTTGGAGAGAATACAAAAAAGATTTATCTTTACTTATAAGATGCCCCAAGAAATCTAAAAGTCATTTAGAATATTAACAATAACATTAATATAATATTCTGAGGCTTCCACAAATAAAATCAAATCATCCATGAAGAATAAGTGAGATATATATAGCTCATTCTCACCAAAACCCATAGGTTTCCATTCACGATTCTTCCTTCCACAATAATCTTATTATCATATGTCCTCCATTTGACAACTATGGTGAAGATAATATTTATTGGAGGCCTTCATCCTTTGGCATTTTCTACATTACTTATACTTATGATATGCTAAATAATTCCAATTGGTCACATAAAGATGATAAATGGAAACTTGCATAAACTTGGGATAGACTAAAAAGAGTGAGAACCTTTCTCTAGCTGGTCCATGTCAAACAAGGAAGACATAACCTATCCTTAGATAGTAAATGTGAGTTGTGTGGCTCCTCAGTTGAGTTTATTAATCATATACTTCGTGAATGCGACAGAGTAATTCTAGTCTGATGCCAATAAACTCTGACTAACTTTACTATTGACTTCTTTACGACTCCTTTTGAGGAGTTGTTTAAGTTCAACTTGTAATGTAATGATCTAGTTAGAGGTATTGGATGGTCTAATATTTTTAGTACTACCTATTAGTTTCTTTAGAATTGGTGTAATAAAAAAGTCACTGGAGATGAAAGTTTTAATGACTCTTGCATAATTTCGATGATTCTTTCTAGGGTTAAGGAATTCCAATTTGCTGCTAATAACCTTCACCTTAATCTGGTTTCTAAGCCTAATAAAATTAAACTCTTAATTAGTGGGTTTACTCACCTAACAGATAGGTTAAGATAAATATTGATCGTGCCTCTACATGGGATTCAGGAAGAGCTAGAATTGGTGGAATTCTTCAAAATTTACAAGGTACATGGTTGGATGAATTTATGGCTAACTTGGGTTCTTACTCATTAGTTGTTGTAGAACTTCGAGGTGCCTTATTAGATCTTAAGCTAGCTTAGTGTAAAGGCTACAAGAAAATTATTCTTGAACTTGACAGTAAGATTATAGTAGATTTGTTCAACACTAAGAACTGCTCCATCAATGGGATTAGGAATCTTCTCAATCCTATCTTCAAACTTCTTGACTTAAACTAGGAAGTGAAGATTTAGCACAATTGTAAAGAAGGCAACAGAATTGTTGATCGGTTGGCAAATTGATCTTTCAGTCATCTAATTGACTTCTACAAATTGTTACTCATTCCTGATGGCCTTTAACAACTATTACTCAAGGATATTACTGATGTAAGCTTTCCTAGGATGTGTATTGCTTAACGCTCTAGGCCTGTTATAGCCCTCTTATGATAAAAAAGATATCAAATATTAAATTTATTTGATTGGATAACCTACTAACTTACTTATTTTAATTTATAAGAATTCTTGGTGGAAAATATTAATTAAATATCAAATATGAAAGAAATAAATAAATGGTTTAATACATCAATTGTTAAAGTTTTGGTTTTAGGTATTAGTTTTACGACCTTTCTTAAGACTTACAACTGAGACCACTCACCCTCAATAGATTACAAAAACTAGATATCTTAATTAACAATATTCTGTACTAAATCCTTAGTCTCTTTATAAACAACTTGGCTTTGATACCAACTGGAAGGGGCAATTAGGTCTTGGATTAAGCCTTTGGAGAGATAGGAAAATTGTTTGTTTATCTTATTTATAACCAGATGTAGTAAAATCGTTAATTTATCTTATTTATAACCAAATATATCATTCAAGCCCCAATTGGTATCAAAGCTAAATTGTTTCTAAATACAGTAAGGATTTAGTATAGAAATTTGTTAATTATGATATCTAGTTTCTATAATCTTTTAAGGGTGAATGATCCCAATCGTTAGTCCTAAGAGAGGAAGTAAACTTAATACATAAAACCAAATCTTTGACAATTGACATTTTAAACCATTTGTTTATTTATTTCATATTTGATAGTTGATTAAAATTTTTTACCAAGAAATTCTTATGAATTAAAATAAGCAAGTTATCTTATCTTGCTATTTTCATTTTCATTTGATATTTATTTGATCTTATTATAAAATTCTAGTTATGCTACCATTTTGACCCTTAATGGTTTATATTTAATATTGCTTACTATCAAAGCTAACTTTTAGCCTGACTATGTCATTGAAGACTAACTACTAATCTAACTTACTAACTTCTAGCATTTACTTTTTAATATTTGGCATTTTCTTTTGTGCTTCACATTTGATATGTGCTTGCTTTTATATTTGATATTTTAATTCTATGTTTATATTATTTGCTA
>JAOXYD010247534.1:0-16640 GCA_028565735.1 Pinacopodium congolense
AACTTTTGATTTCCTACAATCTTAAAAGGCATGGGTGTCTCTTATGAAACTATCCTTCAAAGTTTAAGACTTGCCAATATAAGAAAATATCTCACTTTAGTTCTTTAGTACCAGTAATTATTTTCACAAAAGTACAGAGCTCTATATGTATTTTTACCTTTAAGGCTAGATGAGGGAGCAAAAGTATTCATATGTGTCAAAGTGATCTTTTTTCAAAAATTCACTAGAATTTCCACTATGTAAGCCCTATGGTCTGATACCAATTTTTATTCCTAGATAGAACCTAAGAGATAAAGGGCATGAATTAAGAGCTAAAAAATTTCTATAATGAATTCCTAAGTTTATCAAAAAATCAAAAACTTTTTCGAAAATAAATTTACAAAAAAATATATAATAATATACATAATCAATAAAGAAATTTCAATATGCATAATATTACAAATAATTTACTTACGTATAAAATAATATTATAAACACAATTTTTACACAACAATAAATATAGTAAATAATTAAAAAACAACTTAAAAAGCGTTAAAGTAAAGAATATAAGAAAGAAAGCTACAAACAATTTATATTTGTTTGGAGAACTCCACATTATCCTACGTGTAGTCCCCAATAAATCTTGTTATGATTTTTCACTATAATTAAAAGGAACAACGTTAGATATAAAATCCGTTTCCTAGGCTCAAGGATAATATTTTCAATTCCTTTTATAGCTTAGGAAGAACCTTTTCTCTCAACTATATTACCTCTTTAAAATATACTTGAAAATAATATCACTCAAGCTTAATTTAGTGTATCTAGAGGCAAAAAAAAAAACACAATATATGTGCAAACAAGTCCTGCATAAAAACCATTAATGAAAACTCAAAGAACACTTCGTAATAAAGCCTTTTTAATGCTTAAAACACTTGAATAATTGATTTTAAAGCACTTTGATTATTAAAAGTAATGCAAAACAACCTATTTATTAGTCTTGAATCTCAAACTAACCATTTTTAATTGTTGTATAATGTTCTAATGCATTAAACATTTGTTACCATTGAGAAATAACAGTTATAGCATAATTTTTACCCTTTATTAGTGGTTTATGTGATTTACAATGGTGTTGTTGATATATTGCCATTGCAATCCATTTCAACGTAAGTCTATAATAGTGTTGTTAATGAACCTAAGCAATCATCATTGATTAATACAAAGAACAATGGTGGGAGACAACAAGTGTCGTTCTACTCATCTAGAATCACCATTAATGTCCCAGAAATACATAAAAACTTATCTAAGGCAATTCCAAACCAATTTGAGCCTATTCCAATATTATAAACACATCTTATACTTACACATAAAACTTCCCAAAAATATTTTTGATTCATTAAGATAATTATTAAAAAAATTTCACACAAAATTCCTCTTGGTTATATGTCTTATATGCATATTCTAATTTATGAACATGTCATGTATAAAATGAGTCTCATCAAAAAACCAAAATTAACTAAGTGATAAGATTAGGTGATCTCTTATAAAATGGTCCCAAGTTAAATTTGTGTTTTATTTTTGTTGATTAGAAAATCCTTCACTATAATTATTTGAATGCTTGCTATTATACATTAAGGATTGCTTTTTGACTAACTTTGTGTGATTTTCATATGTTTAACTAAGTTTTTGTCAAGATAGAATTAAACTTTGTGGACTAAACTAATTCCATGAATTGGTTTTTATTTGTATTCAATTAGCTTTAGAATTTTGATCAAGATTGTTCTAAGTGAAGTGTTTGAGTCATTGTTTGAGGACATACATTAGTTCAATTGTAGGGGTATTTGATAGGGATGCATTCTATGGTATTTCCTTATATGTTTCAATGCAATTTCATCCTTATTTTGATATCTAAAATGCATAATTTGTTTTTTTAAATTTAAATTCAAGATTGATCATTGTACACAAATATTAATTAAAAAGGCCACGTTTTGAGAAGAATTAGAGCAAAATGGGAGCAAGAGGAAGCTGAATAAGGACTTAAATGTTGACACTTCAACAGCACCGTTTAAGTCCCTAACAACCCCTATTTAAGTCATTTTTATATATTCTTCAATGATGGTTCATTCAAGGGCTATTTAAGTCTACACTAACCCCCGTTTAAGTCATTTTTCCATATTCTTCAATGATGATTTATTCAAGGGTCATTTAAGTCAATTCAACCTCCATTTAGCGTCCTGAAAATGAAAAAAATGAGGGTAAACCTGACTTTTGCTTCTCCAAGCATCTCAAACCCTAAAGGAGGACTATAAAATGATGGATTGGAGCCATTTTTAGTAGTTTTGCTTCTCACTGGGGGTAGCCTTCATTTTCTTTGTATTTTTCCTTATGTTTTCCTTGCTTTTTCATGTTCTTGTCATCTCTTTTCATGTTTAGCTCTTAGATTAAGTAGTTTAGGTGTAGAACTGTGGTTCATTTGTGTTTTTACTATTGTTATTTATATATTCATTTTTTTCTTGTGTATTTACTTTGGGTTTTATTCGGATGGATGTTAAAACTTTATTTTCTGTTAATATAATGCTTTATCTTGAATTTCAGTCTTGTGTTTCTTATTTGGCTTATGATTTCTACATTTTTCTATCTATTTCCCTTAATTTCAGTTTATATTATTGTCAATTTTAGTTTCTTAACTTAGTTTTCTTGTAGGTTAGAAGATATTTAATGGATTGATGACTTATACTTGTAAGAATTGAATTGGGTTTTCATGGGTTTTGTGTTTTTATGCTAGGATTGAATGGAAATTGCAATTTAATGCCATGAATTAGCAATTATTGATAGGATTGACCATTCTATTTATAATTTCTAGTTCAATTGCTAAAATTTGAGGGTTTGATCCGTAATTGTCATTAGCGATTACCATAAGTACCGAAAGGGTAATTGATTTTGTGAATAAAAATTAATCAAAACTTACATTAGAGTTTCAATTCTTTAGGTTACATGATTCAAACTTGTGAGATTATGGCCTTAGGTAGTCATTCCCTAGTTCTTAATGCTGTTATGCTACTAATTTAAAGAGCTTGTTCTAGGTTGTGGCATAGTTAGGAGTATTTTCAGAGCTTGTTGGATTTACCTAAAAATGGAGGAACTTAGGACGTAAGAGCTTATTTATGTCTATAGGCTAGCATCTTAGACATAACACAACTTACGTATTTTTATCATCACTTACAATTCATGAATTTGGAAAATATCATCTTCCCAGATTTTTGGCTTTGCTCTTTGTTTCTTATTATTTTCTTTCTTATTTTATTCATTTTAATTTTGTTAGTTAGTTTTCATTTAATTAAATTCCTTTGCATCCAAGGGTTTTATTTTCTTGTCTTTTTATTTTCTTTTGTGCAACATTACGAATACTTAAAAAATCCTACCGATTCTCTATGAGATCGACTCTGACTTAGCCTACTATATAGTTAAGTTATGTTAGGTATTTTATTATTTGGTAGCGTGCGACAGCTATGCCAGCATCATAAAGCAATGTTTTAACAATGCTTCCTTTATTTACTAATATCTTTTTTACGAGGTTACAACCATGACACCTTTATAGGGATTGATTATAGACTTGTTATCTGGTTACTCAAACATATTCTCAAATACCTTAATAATATCATTGGGCTTATTATTACAGTTCTGCTCTCATGATACTTTTTCGATTAAGATTTTGATTCCTTTCGATCTCCTATAATAATCAAGTAAATGGCCTTTGATTAAAATGTGCTTCTTTGTTAGGTTATTTGGTTCTTTAATTTCATGGAAGGCTCTTTTTCCTTTCATCCCTTGATGTCTCATACTTGTCATTTCCATTTTATAAGGGGTTTAATCTTCTTAGTTTTCCAAATCATTGTCTTCTCTTCTAAGATTTTTATGATCCCCTATACTTTTTTTTTCCTTATAATAGTAAGAGTATATATTTTTGTCTATTTTGACATGATTAATAATTATTCTCTTTTTTTTTAACCAAGCCACTACTAATGATATAATCAACGATCCTATTAAGTGACTTATTAAATCTAGAGAGCTCTTCCTTAATCCTCTCTTTGTTTTTTCCTATTGATTCTTCTAGATTTTTCTTCTTCTTCTTCTTCTCAATTTCATTAAATTAAAGAAACTACGTATTTTTGTTTTCATTATACTTGTTGGTAAGGTATGCTCTACATCATTCAATTTTATGCATTTTTAT
The DNA here is from genome assembly GCA_028565735.1 of Pinacopodium congolense. NCBI lineage: Eukaryota > Viridiplantae > Streptophyta > Magnoliopsida > Malpighiales > Erythroxylaceae > Pinacopodium > Pinacopodium congolense. The sequence continues at coordinate 4,208 of JAOXYD010247534.1, forward strand.
GCCATAATCATCACATTTTTTATGCCATGATCATCATATTGTCTAAGGTCCGAGTCCACTTATTCAGGCTATTATTACCGCCCCTATGTTAAGACTGGGGATTTGGATTACTCATAACTGAAGAATTTGAGATAAACCCTCAAACCTACCACCATTTTTTAGGTTATTAATATGAGATAGGCTAAGCCTCAAGATCTATGCTTACTATTGGAAAATTATAATATGAAACTTGTAGCTAATTATTGAAAGGTAGCTATTAAAGTAAGTAATAAGGGCTAGATATAAGATTATGTCATGCCAATCAAGGTGAAAGAGAAGGATTTACATTTATAACATTAGATGTACTATGCAAGTTTATAAGTTTCCTATAACAATGTACACGGTTGACAAGGTTATGTTTGCCATCATAGGTTTCTAGAGTTGGCATGTTTAATTTTATTGGTAATGGCTTCATTAAGATGTCATGTAGATAGAGCCTATCAAATATTAGAATTACACCTTAGGTGTCATGCTTAATTAGTAGTGATTATAGGGGTACAGGGCTATAGAGTGCAGATAAGGCTCCTTCTATTGGTGGTTATAATATGATTATGAAATTTTCCATTCATTTGTTGCTTATGTGTTTCATTTATTCTATTAACATATAATTTTATCTATTAGGTCTTTGGCAAGAACTTACGACCTTCAGGTATGTTGGTTTTCCACTGACATTGATAGAAAAGTTGCTTATGTGTTCGTTATTCTTTCCTACAGTAGTTGTTGAATGAAAGGATATTGTAGTCATATGTTTTGATGATGAAAAAACATCTTTATTATTTATGTGTTCCTTTTAATGTGCTATAAAGCTATGTTGATGTAAATTATGCAATGACATGTGTTGGAGCCTAAGGTAGAAGAGCATTCATGAAGAAAATGAGAATTGAAGGCACTAAAGAGTTAAAGTGAATATCAAGAAAGAAGATCAACTTTGATTAGGTTTTAAAAATGTGTTTTAGTATGTAAATCTTCATGATCTTGATTAGTATTCGAAAAAAGGCCAACTTTTGCATGTCATATTTGCATGAACATTTGCATTTAGAAGTTTGGAAAAAGTTTTAGAAGTTAACTAAAATTTTTTATGACATTGCCATATTAGGAAGTGGTTTAGAATGTCATATTGGCATAATATTCCATAATGAAGAGAAAAATATGTAAATTGTTTTAAAGAAAGCCTCTTGATATGACAAAGATTTTTGAAATGTTGTTTACATATGTTTGAAAGTTCTTGAGCCAATTTTAAGCGTGAAAAATCTTTTTGAATTTGTTAGGATAGTTTTGGAAATTTTTAGAAAGGTATGAAGTTGTTTTAAAGTGAAAATTTTCAAGGAAAAATTTGTATTTGAATAAATTAGATTTTTTTGGAAATTTAAATAGCCTTGGAATTGGTTTTAAATTTTATTTGAAATATTTTTAGGGTAAAGAAAACAAAATTGATATGGTTATGAATTGGATTAGGATTGGTTTAAAACTAAAGTTTCAAAGTTTTATTAAATTGGTTATAAACCAAGGCCTTCATATTTTTATCTTATTTTTTTCATGTTTTGATATTCAAATTAACTTGGGAAATGATTTACAACCTTTTTGGATTGAATTAATATTGAAAAAATGAATTAAAGTAGGTTTTAATAGATTTTACAGGTGTTATATGCTGTTGTAGCAGTAGCCATCCGACCAATAAGGCATATTGGTCAACCAAACACATTACTTCAACAGCAGTTTGTCGATTAGTATGCTTGATCATTCAATCAATGTGTCAATTATGTAACAACTATTTTTTTGTATCCAACAACTTAGTAAGCCTCTAAACTCTAAAAATAAAGCTTTTTCTTAATGCCATTTCGAGAGAAATATAAGTACACAAAGCCACCATACTCAATCTCATTGTTTTAAGTTTTTCTTTATTCAATCTTATTGTTTCATGTTTAATTTCATTTCCATTGTTCCAATATGTTGTTTATTGATTTGTGTCCTTGAAAGGTTAGAAATGTTTGTTCTATGAGCTGAAATTGAAACATTATCATATTGATAGTTTTTATGATTTTATTATTCAATCTTATTTTTTAATGCCTTAATTTTCATTTTTTTTGCTTCAATCAATTGGTTTCTAGTCTATTAAGGTTCCAAGAGGCTCATTATTTATATGAGCTTTAAGAGAAACGCCATTTAAGGTGTGTTTGTGTGCTATTTTGGGAATTTTATCTTGCATTGATTGTTAAACGAGTTATAGGCCACTCTTTATCATTAAAAAGATTGTTAATAGATTACTCTTCACCTTAAATAAAGAAGATTTAAATTGTTATAGTTATTGAGTGTGAATTGAATTGGATTGTATGATGGATTGCATTGAATGAGCATTAAGACATGCAATAAGCTTGATATTACATAAGTTTCATAAAAATATCATTTTTGTGTTGTTTTTTATCAAGTTATTATGTTAATTATGTGTGCCTGAATTGAGGTTGAAAGAATACTTTTTGGGGGCTATTTTGAGAGTTAACATTATTATATTTTGATTTTTATTCAAAGGCTACTCTTCACCCATTTTAAGTAAGTTTGGTAAGGATTATTCGTTACCTATTTTGAAAAAAGATTATAAGGCCTCTTCTTCACCCATTTGAAGTAATATTGTATATGGATTACTCTTCACCATTAAGTAAGATTTTTAAGGTTACTTTTCAGCTCCCTTATGAAAAGAAGATTATAAAGGTTGCTCTTTAACTCCTTTGTGAAAAAAAAGTTGTAAGAATTACTTTTCACCATAAGGAAGATTGATAAAGTTGAAACTCTGACATCAAATGTATTGGGAGAGGATTAAGCATTAAAGGGTTTGGTCGAATCTATATAAATCCTTGTGTATGTTCTTTCCTTTATCTCTTTAATTTATATTCTTGTGTTTAATTCAAAATTGATTGAATTTGATTTATGTCAGCATAAACATTGACATTCCATTTATATGGGTTTTAGTTTATTAATTAGATACAATGAAAATTAAATTAGGTGGCTTGGATTGTTTAGTTTAGAAGAAGATTTTTAAATACCTAGTTCATTCCCCTTTTAGATGCCATTGGACTTTTAGTGGTGATAACTTAATTGTTTTGGTATTTTTTTCAAGTGAGAATATTAAAACATTTTGATCAAGTTTTCACAAACATGCAAAACGATGTTTACTAAATTTATGGTAAGCTCTTAAGTTGGTCTCAAGTCTACAAACCTGTAAATTAACTATTCAAAAAACTTGTTGTGATGCTTAAGTTAGTGAAAGATAATGCTTGTTAAGTATATAAAGCAATCATTAATTGAGCTTAGTAATAGTAGTTATGAAGACTTACCTTAAGATATCTTTCTTTAGTTGGCAATTCTTCTTTAATATATAGTAAGATTCTAATTATGTTTAGTATATTTGAATTTAACATTTACTAAGTAGTTTAGTTGACCTTTAATTAAAACTTTTATCTTCTCATATGGTTGAATTGTGTCTTGGTTGGACTTGTCCTTTTCAGAGAACTGTACGTGGATTTTAAGCCTACAAAACCCAAGAAATACTACCATATCATGTTGAATCAATTCAGACGTGGTCCTTGTACAATGGATCATGTCTAATAATGTTGTTTTTCAAAGCATACATTTTTGTAATAATAAATTTTTTTTATTTCCACATTAGGAAATTTTACCCTTATGTGATGATATTTCCTCTTTCTATTTATAGACATATTTTTAAATGTTTATTAACTATAACATCGCAATTTAGATGACTTAAACAAACAGATAATAAGCTCCCTTTATTTTGCATTAATGACTAGTAGGTTGACATTGTTGCACGTGGTTCAGTTAGGCCCAACTTATAAGGTATAGTTGTGTACTTGTCCTGATTATTAGACAGGGTACCCTTTTAAACAACCCAAACTTACACTGAGTTGAACTTTGTTCAGCAATTTTAGGCATCGTAAACTCTTATACAGTATGGTTATTGATTTGACCTCTCCCTTCCATTGTCGTAATAGGTGCTTCAAGATTGCAATTATATATGATATTTAAAAGGTATCAAGTCTTGATTTGGTTGACTTAGCTCACTAACTTTCTAATAAAATGAAATGGATTTCAAAGCCCCTTTATTTTTTTAATGAAAATATAGTTTTTGAGTATGCAACTTCCACATAAATGACTATTTTTTTTCCCCTTGAGCTTCTTGAGCATATGTTGCAGAATGGGCATCATGTGATAAGAAACTTGAAAAGCAGACATCTTACAATAAATTGGTAAAGTGGAAAGAAAGAAATAATAATTCAAAAAGCACATCATTTAGCGGGCTGGGGAAGCCATCGATGGTTATCTTGATATATTTTATATTAAGACATGCCTAAACCATCTTACACCCTTTGCCCAATAGTTGGCAAGAGTGGATAGAAATTTGTATTTGTACAGGCAATGATAGAAAATAAGAAGTGAAGAGAGAATATCATTTGATTAATTTCATACAAATTATATATATATATATATTAATACAAGAAACGTTAGGACAAAATTAAGGGCCTATTTGTTATCATTTTCTATTTCTATTTTCTATTTATACTTTTAAAAATAGAGAAGTAAAGGAAGAAAATATGTTTGGTTGTATTTTATTTTTTATTTACAAAATTAAAAGATAGAAATAGAAACAGAAAAATAACAAAATTCTCTTATTCCAAATTTTAAAAATAAATTTTACAAATAGACTTTTCTACATTAAGTAATTGACATAATCTATTAATATATATATATTTAAGGTGTATAATAGTATTTCAGTTTAAAATTTTGAATTTATTTTATATTTAATTGTTATCACTAAATTATTTTTATTCACATATTTAATCTAAATAGAATTTTATTTTCAATTTTTTATAACAAATATAAATCAAATAAGTTTTCATTTTTTATAAAAAGGCATAAATACATAATTAAGAAATAACAATAAAAAATTATAACAAAAAGACAAAAGTGAAATCTAACAACTCTTAGATTAACTCCTTCTTTAAGATCTTGGTAGCATGCTTCTTGATCAAAAACTCAACATATACTATACTATTTATTTAATAAGTAAATCTATTATTAGTCGGAAACTACAGAACTAAGTTGTCAGTTTTCTATTAAAAGCATCAATATGTTTCTAAAGCTACAACATTTATGTCGTAACAAGCATTATAGGGAATAAAATCAGATAGTTGTCCTAAATAGCAGTATTGTGGTTTGGAGATTTTAACAAATACTTTTTCTTGGAAATAACTATGCCAACTTACTTTTTTTTTTTCCTCATCTTTATTTACATACTATTTAATAGCTAGTTTTGGAGATATAACATCATCTTATGATGTGCCTAAACATGAAAAGAAATCGACCACAAAGCTTTCACTTAAATGTGAAAAGATTCTTGGAAATTTCCATCCTCAACTTAAAAACATGGAAACAAGTGATTGGTGATGGAAATATGGACTCAAAACTGATATTTTGTCTACCCCGAAGTCATAAAAATGTCAACATTGTATCTTCTCCTATTGAGATTCTCAAGGAAGGAGTAGCTGGGTGGGAAAACACACCTATTGGTTTTTTCATGAACAAACGACCAACCTACATAATGATGATTAACTGTGGTAAGCAACACTGGAAAACATCTGTGTTACAAGAGGTTCTAGTTCATGAGAATAATCTGTTTGTATTCAGATTCTCTACAAAATAGTAAGCTTTTAAAGTCATAGAAGCGGGGCCATGGCATATTCCAAATCAACCTATATTCATTCAACTTTGGAAGCCTAGTATGGATATTCACAATGCTAAACATATGCAAATACCTATATGGATGAATTTACATGATATTCCACTAGAGTATTAGACTACTAAAGGTTTAAGTCACCTTGTAAGCTATATTGGTAGGCCTATATGCCTACATGAATGCAAAGGTAATAAAAAAAAGGATCAATTACGCTCACATTTGTGTCCTAATTAAGGAGGGCTAAGAGTTACCCTATTCAATACCAATAATGCAATTGGGAGATAATGATAGTCTGTTTGAGGATGTGGTGCATTTTTCATATTCTTGGAGACCTGATACTAAGCAGAAAAAAGTTTGGAAACGAACAGGAAAGAGGAGACTATGAAGAACTATCACATAAGGCTAATACAAAGGCTGGCTACCTAAAAGAGATTGCAACTAATGATGGCAAGCATACAGAGACTGTGTCTATAAAAGATACTCAACATAAGACTAATGTTGTGGTGGAGGGGCAGGATAATACTGGGATAGTAGCTACTATCCAAATGCATGCAAATGTAGTTAATTAAGACAATTTAGTTCAGATGTACAACTTAGAAAACATATCAAACATGGTCATTACAAAAACAGTTATTAAGCTTCCTCAATCAGATATTCAGTAAAAAAATCAGGACAATCACAAAATTGTTGAAGTTGAGGAAGGAACAAATCTGTAGGTGCTAAAGTCTAGTTGAAATGGGAATTAATAGACAATAGAGAAGGGTACTAATCTTCAAGCAGATTCGGAATCTAGTTATACATTCCTTAATTCTGAGAAGACCTTTGAAAAGGTTAGATCAATGAAAAGGAAATCTTTTAGGAGGAAAAATGGGAATGTTGAATATCATAGGTTAGAATGTTAGGGGTGATAACAACCCCTCTAAACAGGTGGCCCTTAAGGACTGCATTTTGGACAATCAACATGCTATAATAGGCCTTTTAGAGACTAAGATAAAGGAAGTGTGTAATAAGAAACCTCTTTTTATTCCATCGGGTTGGGACTTGATAACTAATCTTTCTCACCATTTCAATGGAAGGATCATAGTTTGATTAATTCTATGAAAATCACAGTGATGCATGCTCAAATTGGGGATTAATTTATTCACTTACACCTCAAACTACTACAATTGAATGTGGAGATCCAGGTGACTTAAATATATGCATTTAACTTTTCATTCCTTAGGGTTCCCATGTGGAATAAGATTAGTCAATTAAATACCAACATCAATGCACCATGGATTGTTCTAGGTGATTTTAACTGCATGTTTAATCTATTTGAGGGGCAAGGAAACATTTACATAAGGAACCATATAAATGAGCTTAGGAATTGCTCTTCTAATGCTAAACTTACAGATTTCAATTTTGAGGGACACTTTTATTCCTGGTCGAACAAGCAATCTGGTTCCCTAAGTATTACAAAAAAGTTAGATAGAGTAATGGTGAATGCAGAATGGCTAGAGGCTTTCCTTGATTCTAAAGCATGCTTTAATAATCCCTTATTTTCTTATCATTCCCCTATTATGATGCAAATTTCAAAGCCCAGATCTAGACTACCCTTAATTTTTAGGTTTAATAACTTTTTTACTAATATCGAGGGTTTTAGTGATGCTATTAATAGAGGTTTGGAGCAAGGATTTTATAAAACAAAACCATTTGTATGCATGAGGAAATTGAGTAAATTCAAGTAGGAGCTTAAGAAGTTAAACAAATCTCATAAGCTGGATACTAAGCATGGGGTTAATATGGCTTTGGTAAAGTTGGAAGAAATTCAGAGTGTCCTTAAAGATTAGCTTGGGAATGCTAGTCTACAAGGGAGAGAAAAAGCTGGTCTTAATGTATATACCCAGGCCCTTAATCACCATACCCCAATATTCAAACAAAGATATAGGATTCTTTGGCTGAAAGAAGGTGATAGATGCTATAAATTTTCTGCAAGCCAATCTTAGCTAGGAAGAACACTAATATAATAAATGACCTAGTCTCGGAATCCAATTTAAGATTAAATAGCTAGCAAGACTTGATATAGGAGGTCCATCAATATTTTTCCAAAATTTATGGCTCATTGGCTATGGTGGATGCATCCCCTCAGTTGTTTGAGTGGAAAGTGCAGTGTTCTCTCTTAACCCCCATAAGGCTCTTGGTGTAACACCCCCTATATGGAACCTACAACCATCCACATATAAGACTATCCATGCAAAAGACAATCAACACATAAGTACATTACAAAACTCCTTGAACACTTAACATTGTCATTTAATAGCAGTAAAACATATTTTTTGTTCAATTACATAGTAACCTAAAAGAAAACATACAAGGTCTGTTAACCATTGCAAGTGCAATCATATGTAACTAAAATTGCATGTCAAAAGTACTTTTTTTTCTTCTACTAGTTAGCCTTAGTCCCTGCAGATATTCCCTGTACCTCACTCCTATGATTTGGACCTACACAGATTAACACCCATGCTAAGCTTGAAAGCTTAATGGGGAAATATTAGTTTCGATAACCACTCACAGCAGTCATCCGCCAAGAACATACATTCATGAACATCATACAAATATAAATAAGAATGGCATAATTAAACAAATAAATAATGCAAACATTCTTCAATATATTTTTGTTTTCATATACCATAAATTAACCTTCAAGACTCGAACATTGATATTCAATATTCAATGATACAAATTATCAATACAAATGCAAATTCCCATTCATATGATTATTTAAGTTGTCATATTATATTTCTTATTTATATCTCTTTCCTTTATTTTATGTGTTAAGCCTGCACATTTCTTGTGGGTGTGGATAATAGGTGATGTGGATATCTAAAGATATCAAACTGTGGATACCAAAGGTATCAAACTATGTATACTCGAAAGTATCAAGCTGTGGATACTCGAAGGTATCAAGCTATAGATACCCAAAGGTATCAAACTATGGACACAAGTGGTATTAAACTATAGTAGCTACACTATAACCCTATAGGCATGCGTATTTATCCACAACCAAGATAATAGGGCAGGCATCATAATATTTCCTTTAACCATTTGCAAATTTTACAATTCATATATCGATCATAATTCATATATTAACAAATTATATGAAATATATTTAAGGTCATAAACTATATATATGTTTGGAATGCATTATGCTTAATCTTAAATTCCATTGTTCAATAACCCAATTCACCCATGATAGGTCTGAATGCATTTATTTAGAAGTATTTAAAAGGATACATGCACATTTAAAAAGATTGGGATAAACAAAAACAATACTATGGTCGTGACAGACTCTCTTTTAATTTATACCGTTACTTATTCCTTAATATGCAATTGGAAAAAAGAAAAATAATTCACCTCTATATGTAGTTTTTATAGCATCAACAATTGGACCATTTGGAGTTCTAAATCATAAGACAAGTTGCTCCAAAACAGGGGTAGCATCAGTTCACCTTTTTCTACCTTAATTTTGAAGGTTATAGAGCTAGAATTAAATCAAAGTCTCTTCTAGAAATATTTACCTCTATGTCTTAGGGTTTATATGCAACTATAATCACATAATTTGTGGGTTTTTAGGATTAGTTACGACTCAAATAATGTGACTGAATCAAAAAAACCTTAAATAGAAGTCCATTACACAATACTCTCTTGTCATATTCAACCAATTCTATCAAAGATAACACCAAAACAACATCCCAGAGAAATTTCACATAAACTAAGTGAAGTATCAAACCTAAAAATTGACAGATTAGGTCTTCTATTGAGTTTCCTTCCCTTCCTCTTTAGCTTTGCTTGAATCACCAACTTGATTTCCACCTATTCTTACATGAAAAACGATGGGATGAAGAAGGTGAAATGGAGAGGAGAACATCTGAACTTAGAATGTCATGAACCCCCTCTCCATATCCTCATTCTAGAAATTTCAATACCCACACATATGCTTTGTTATTATTAGTTACATATGCCTTAATCCAATTGGTCCATACATGCCTTAATCTAATTGTTCCGTATTTTACTTTTAGAAAAATTATATCTCGGTCCTTCTTCTTCCTTTACTTCCCTTGTTGACCTGCAATCTTATTAATTAATTCCATTCCCCTATCTCTTAATTTTCTAATGTCATAAATTTTATGAAAGTTGATTAATTATTTCGGAAATTATACCTAAAACACTACAGGTTATTCGAAAGTTGATGCAGTAGCCATAACTTAAGTTCAAGCCAGAATTTGAAGTCTTTAGAGGCACAATACAATTTCAAGTCCTTCATGAACATTTTAGATTTATGTCTCTAGATTAAGGCGTAATTAGAATTATCCAATCTTGAGTTTTACATACCAATATATGGCTAAATTACTGAGGTATGTTCATGCCAAAATGGACAGATTACCTATTTATCTAAATCTTTTACATTAGATACCATTATGGTAAGTTATTTGTTATGTTCACTTCTTGATACACCTTAGACATGATATAATACTTCTAGGGTATATGTTGGGGCCTTACATTTCTCTCCCCCTTAAAAATAAGTTCGTCCTCGAAATTCATACCTATATTGAATAGTTGCGGGTGTTGAATTTTCATCATTAATTCAAGTTCCCAAGTTGCGTCTTCAGTGCCATGATGTTGCCAGAGCACCTTTACAAGAGGAATTTGCTTATTCCTTAATTGTCTTACTTCTCTAGCTAGAATTTTCTTTGGTTCTTCTTCATAAGAAAAGTCTGGTTGCATCTTTATTTCTTATAAGGGTAACACATGTGAATCATCCGATCAGTACCTCCATAACATTGAGACGTGGAATACAACGTGCAACTTGGATAAGTCCATAGGAAGAGCCAACTTGTATGCCACTGGTCCAATCCTTTCAAGGATTTCATATGGACCAATAAATCTAAGACTAAGTTTTCCCTTTTTCCCAAATCTTAGCACCTTTATCCAGGGCGAAATTTTTAAGAAAACTTCGTCGCCTACCTCATATTCAATATCTTTCTTTTTTAAATCAGTATATGATTTCTATCGATCACTTATAGCCTTCAATCTTTGTTGAATAATCCTCACTTTCTCTTTTGTTTCTTTGATTATGTCAGGTCTAATCATCTTATTCTCAGTCATTTCTATCCAATAAATTGAGGTTCTACATTTTCTGCCATATAATGCTTCGTATGGTGCCATGTCTATACTCGACTGATAACTATTATTATAGGCAAATTCCAACAAAGGAATGTTTCTATCCTAGTTGCCCGAAAAGTACATAACACATTCTCTAAGCATATCTTCCAACGTCTGTATAACTCTATCAGATTGACCACTTTTTATGGGTGAAAGGCTGTGCTAAAGCTCAATTGAGTGCTCAAAGCTACTTGTAAAATTTTCCAAAACCTTGATGTAAACCATGGGTCTCGGTCAGAAACAACTAATAATGGCACTCCATGTAGCCGAATAATCTCATTCAGATATAACCTAGCTAATCGATCCATAGAATAATTAGAGTGAATCAGTATAAAGTGAGATGATTTGGTGAGCCTAACCACTATGACCATAGTGCATCATGTTGTCTTTGTGTAAAGGGTAGGCCTATAACAAAGTCCATAGTGATATTATCCCATTTCGACTGTGGAATTGGAATGGGATTCAATAGGCCAGATGGGAGTCGATGTTCAACTATCACCTGTTGACAAGTCAAGCCCTTGGACACATAATTCACTACATCATGCTTCATTCCTGGCCACTAATAATGTTGTTTCAAGTCTTGATATATCTTGTTACCCTTAGGATGCATGGTGAATACAGTATTATGGGATTTATGCAATAACTTCTTCTTTAAATCCTTTACTACTAGTACACATAATCTACTCTTAAAGTAGAGACTTCTGTTATCTTTCACAACAAAATCAGTCTATTTCCCTTTTTACACCTCTTTTATAATTTGTTGGAACTTGCTATTATCTTTTTATGCATGTACTATCATATGTCTTATGTCAAGATTCACTTTTAACTGAGCTATCAAAGCTTTGTCTGGTGCAAATGTCCATCAACTACGTTATAATAAAAGTGCTGAGATAAACTTCCTACTCAAAGCATCTACGATCATATTAGCTTTTCCTAGGTGGTAGTCAACTATGCAATCATAGTCCTTAAATAATTCTAGCCAATGTTGTTGCCTTAAATTTAGTTCCTTCTGTGTGAGCAGGTACTTCAAAATCTTATGATTTGTGTATATCCTACATTTTTCCCCATATAAGTAGAGTCGCCAAATTTTCAAAGCAAATACCACTACTATCAATTCTAAATCATGTGCAGGGTAGTTTTGTTCATGTGACTTTAATTTCCTTGAGGCATAAGCCACCACTTTCCCATCTTGCATCAATACACAATCCAGACCATTCCTAGAAGCATCACTGTATATGTGATGAGTGATTAATTGTAAAACCAAACTACCAGTTTTACGCTCAAAACCGCAAGTATACGAGTCGTACTTGTAGTAAAGAATGGATATCGATCCCATAAGGATTGTATCTAGACACCCTATCAATTTGGATTGCACTTTGTTTAAGAAATCAATTTAAGCAAATAAAATAAATAAAAAACAAAACAAATAAATGGGACAGACGCAGACAG
>JAOXYD010247554.1:0-16640 GCA_028565735.1 Pinacopodium congolense
AACAATCTTACTTTCTAAAGGGGAAAAGTAACCTATTCCAACTCTTTTCAAACCAAAGAGAAACCTATACACTTCACAGATATCCAAAAGATTAAATTCCCCCAAATTCGAGTAACTAAATACACCTTGAAATGTGTTTCACTCAATGCACAATTAAACTAAGGGCTTTAGCTTTCAACAAATGATATGAAAGAATGATGACAATCTTGAAAGCCTAAAAGAACTTAGTATGGTAGAAATTTAGCGTAAAAACGAGTATATGTATATGCAATATGATCAAAATAGGCTAATCACAAAATCTGGACAGTTTCAGCACTCTATGAATATTCAGCTCAAAACGCAAATACAAGTGCTTAAAATCAAACCAAAAATACCAGAGCACTCCTAACACCTTATGCGAACCAACCACAATCAATTTATGAAACCAAAACTGATTCATAGGATGAAAATCTTGATTGAATGAAGAACATAAAAATTGGACAGTTTTGATGTATGAATAAACTAATGTACACAAATGATGAAATAACTAACCAAAAATTTGAGACTAAAATTATTCTTACTCCTAAGGACTTGAAACAACATAAAAAAATGATAACAAACACAAAGAAATAGATTAAGTAAGTTGAAATCGGAATCAAACTCAAATCAATGAAAATAGTAGCTATCTTGAAGTATACGAATGTTCAAGCTCAATGATGACAGGTCTCAAAAATTCGAAACAAAGTTCAAACACAATCTAGAGACCTTAAGCAATTTGAAAACTCCAATAACACGATTTTAGAAATAGGTTTTATTACCTAGAATCAAGATTCAAGCTAGAGCAGTCTCAACAGAGACTGTTTTGATAGATGTATAAGTTCCACGTTCAATCTGATGAAAAAGCCTCTCTAAAATACAAAATATAGATCCAATAAACTCTTAAACACTCAAGGAAGATACTAGACACAATTTTGTACAGCCAAAAACACAAATTGACAAGTAAGTGAAGTGAAAATGTGGGTAGCTTGAGATTTTTTAGAGATTTAGAAGGTTTGATTAGTTTTTTTAGAGTCAAGAGTATCAAAATTTGTTTATGAAGATATATATAGTGTCTAGAGACTTAAAGAGGGTTTAGGAAGGTTTTTAAAATGTTAGAATGAAGACAAAAAGGATAAACCCCGAAAGTAGAAACTAGCCTTTAGAGACAGGCCCTTCAACGGCACTCTTTGAGTTGTTCAACGGCACCGTTGTTCAAATAATAGCCCATCGTTCTTGGCTTCTAGAAATGGGATACAACGGCACCCTACAGCTTGCCATTTAAGGAAGAACATTTCGTAGTTATACATCCAGAAAGCATGAAAAAGGTCTCCAAACTAACTCCAAAACATTTCATACAAGTTCCTAACAATAATTAAGGCGTAAAACAACTTTTAAATCATATCTTAAGTCAATATGAATGATCAAAACTCATCAATTAATTCAAAATCAAGAAATGATCTTTGAAATGAATTAGGTCAATTAAATAACAAGTAAAACGTACAAACATATTTGAAACAACATATATAAGGTCTTGAAGCTTCCTATTTATTTGAATTTCCATTATCTTCAAAATTGACCTTCAAACTCCAAGCTTTCCATAATGAATTCTTCTTGAAACATACCTATCTTTAAGATTATCACCATAAACTCAAACTATTAGTAATCAAACATGTTTTGTTATCATCAAAACCAAGATTGGAACGTCCCTTGGTTCAATAGATAATACTCTAAGGAATCAAATGGTATCAAAATTAGGCTAAGACAATGTTAAATCATCACCCAAAATTAAAAAATGAAATTTATATAAATAGTACCTTTTGATAGAAAAGCTAGATTTTGGGCTAAAAATGGATGTTTAATGCATGAAATAATACCAGAATCAGTTAAGGCTTAAAATTTTTGAAAATTTGACTCCTAAATAGCTAAATTTGGTGGAGAAATGAGTTATAAATGAAGGATGTAGGGTGGAGGGGTTGAGTTTCACCTAGAGAGAGGAGAGGGGAGAGATCTGAAGAGGAAATGCTAAAATTACATCATTTATGGCCTATGCATCAGTAAAACAACTTCTTATGAAAAGTAAAACGGTATCATTTTATTGCTTCCATTTAACTCTATAGATGAACTCCAACATAGATTTTTAGCTCCAATTTAAGTCTAAATGACCTCAAATGAATACCACATAAAGATTAAATGATATCTTAGCTAAAAGACTTCAAAATCCAGAAAAGAGAACATCAAATTTTTGGGCAAAAGAGCTAGCTAGACTAAGGCTTTAAGAGAAAAGAAAACCATAAACTAAAAATGCAACAACAAAAATTAAGGATTAAATTAAAGGAAAAACAACTTAAACAGTTCAAAAAACTAAAAAGAGACTCAACAAGACTAAAAAACCTAATTTTTGCATAAGAAAATAAAAAACTAGACTAAAAGAGAAAGATAAATAAAATCTTTAATAAGAAAAACTAAAGCAAACTAACTAGCAAAGCTTTAAACAATGACACTAGAGCAACTTAAAATAAGTAAAATCAAATAAAAAAGAGACTAAAAAGAAGAATGATTAAATCAAAAATCAAAAGACTAAAGCTTAAATAAAGAAAATGAAAGAACAAGAGAAGACTGAAAATCTTGAAAAGGAAAGAAGGGAAAAATAAAAAAACTAAAAAGAAAAGAACTAAAACAACTTATCTTAATAAAATTCACATATAAAAAAACCTAAGAGGGGTCAGAAAAAGTAAGAATCTCAAATTGACCATTGACCCTATTAGGTACATAAAATTTGACCCTTTATGGATTGACTTTAAAGGATGATTGTTCATTGGAAACTTCAATGGTATCATAAGGTTAAACGTTAAGCACAACATAAAGACTAGTCTATCTAGACCGCTATGTTGCATTGGTTAAGTTACTTATTAACTTTTAATGATTTTGAAACGATTTTACTTTGAACACCAATGGAATTAAGTGAAGTTCACCTATTGCCAAAGTAGTACAATGGAGTAAATTTAAGACTCCAATAGTTGATCCCATGGGGAAAATGGTTGAATTACTAGGTTGGTTAGATTATAATTATTTAGGAAAATCTAAACAATTTGATTAAAAACCTAAAAAATTCTAAACTAGTCTAACTTGGCTTAAACACTTCAAAAATAATTTTTAATTGCCTCTCAAAATTTCTGAAATTTACTAAATGTGTAAATTATCTAAGCATTAGGTGATTGATTATTTAATTAAGCTTTAAACACATTTAAGGGCTGATTAAAGTTTCTTCACAAATGAAAATAAAGCCATGGTTAAGACTTTGCTTTTTCTCCATTAAATCCTGTTTAAAATTTGGTTATGCTTCAAATCAAGTAAGTGGGCTTTAATTTAAAGAAGGTTAGTTTTGGGAAATTAATTTTTAATCTCTAACTTTTAAAAAAAATCTAGGTTTAGTCATGCAAGGATTAATTCATGTTGCTTATTGATTTTTATAACAATTTAAAATGATTTCTCGAGCTTAACTTATCGTAAACACTAATACTAGGTGGCCAGCCTAAAATTAGTTTATTTAATCCTTCAATAAACAAAATCCAGATCCTTTAACATCTCTTTAAGCTCTCTTAAACCATACAAACATTAATCCTTAGCAATAAAAATGATTTAGCCACACATATTGATAAAAACATACAAAATATACAACTTAAGCAACATATCTTCACAGATTTATAAAAATAAGCTAAAATTATAAGTTTAAAGTGTACAAAGTAGGTTTGTAAGACTTCTAGACATGTCTCCTAACTTGATTTGGAATGCAGCACAGCCTCTGAATCGATTTAAACTTGCAAGAAAATCAAAGAACATACAAGGTTATAAGCATAAGCACAAGTACTTTGATTAATTCGAAAAATGGAACAAAATAAGTGTTAATTTGATTAGAAACCCCATTAAATGATTCTTAGACTCAGATATGAGTCTTAACAATAAGCTCCAATGTTCATAAACTCTAAAAACAGCATACAAAATGTAAAAAAAGTGTTTGAAGCCTAGATGTTCAAACAAAAAATCTCTCTTGTTTCATATCTATTTTCTCTCTTTCAATCCATGTTTCTTCTATTTTTTTGGCTTTTTTCAAGACATTAGGACCCCACTTGGTGCCAACAGACAAAGGAATTAATTAGAGACACACCATAGCAGCAATTTTAGAGATTTGGAGTGGATATTGTTGATTGATGCATTCAACGGCACCCTAATAGCCCGCCATTAATGCGCGTATCCTGACTCCTTAAATGACGCACTATTCTTTCATAAATGATACCCTGGTAGGGTGCCGTTTATAGATTGAAATGGGGTGATTTCTTCTAGTTTTTGCTCTAATCTCCATCTTTAAGCTCCATCATGCAAATTAAACATAATCTCATATAAATTTAACAATTAAGCACTGAATTAAGGATCATAATTCCACAATTTATCCATTAAAATTTAACTAGTTTGCCCCTAACACGTAATTTACCAAGAAAGAGTTTTAAGCGAGAGTTATAGATTAGTACTTTGTCGCCAATTAGAAGTCGTAAGGAACAATATTTGGTTCATGTCATTTCTTTATTCGCTCTTTATATAATTTGGTATTTTCATAGGCATTAAGGTGAAATTTATCAAATTCATTCAATTGCAATAATCTTTGTTCTCCAACTTGCTTTGCATTAAAATTGTAGCATCCCACTCTTATAAGACACCTACTCAACATTCTGATGAATATTCGAGTACCTACCTTACAAGTGTGGCACGCTAAAGCAATTATAGTAGGCATCATGTAATATAATCAAAAGTAACATAGACACCAAAACTCATATTTCATTAAAACAAATTCCATTTATATATCATCATAAAATGTACATAAGTAGAAAACAGAACAAAAACATGCTAGCAAGACTCTTTGAGACTTCAGCTAACCAACCTCTGAGCCATAATAAGTCTGTAAGTACGCAACTCTCACTTTCTCTACACTGTATTAATTTAAGAGTCGAGCTCCCTTCGACCTGAAATGTTGAGTGGGGTGAGTTTTTAGGGAAAACTCAGTGAGTGGCCATCATCGATGTGCTCAATCTATCCGTACATAAATATATAACACAAAACAAATCACAGAATCATCACAATTAAAATCACGTTGTTCCTGTGTTTAGCATATCAAAGTATGATTATACAATGGGATTCTATCATGCAAGAAGAAAATTATAAATGCACATAGGACTCAATTTTCTTTTTCTTTTTTTGTGACATTATGCCATTTACAGTCCCATATCAGTAGCTGATACTAGGCTCATTCTTCAGGTATTGACCCCGATCCGTAGTGCAAAGCGGGTCCACACATATATGAGCATGAAGGTCGTTCCAACCATGGGCTTAAGCCCCACACCAAACTGCGGCTAACCTAGTCACCTCAGTCATAATGCCATTAATGTGATCATGCATTTCATGAATGCAAAGCAACATATTATAGATCATACAATCAATCAATCAAGCAAAATACACATACAATTTGTATTTTCATAATGATCGGACCTAAGTCCAGCATCCAATCCATGGTTGGGAATTACACAATATCAAACAGTTTTGATCAAATCAGAATGGGAGCACATGTAAAAAACATATACAGAATACAATTATCGGATTAGAGTCTAAAATTTAACATAATTAAACACATAGCTCTTAGAGTTCGCATACAAATCAACACTCCCAATATATTCCTAATATCGAACATCCTCGGACACTCAGTGTCTGAAATAGCATTAGACACACCACCTTATACCTCCACATTATATATATATATCAGTTTTCACGATTTGAAAAACAAAAGCAGAAATAACTAAATTAAGCACATCATATAAAGTGATTGTGCACTCTAGTCCAACTCACAGAGATCTTTAGATATTCAATATATGACTATGTCATGAATAATGCAAGCTTGATTCATATTCAATCACTTATAATTCACCTTATTCATGCATATTAATTCCAACCATCTTATCTATATTATATATCATCATTTAAAAATTGAAACTTATCGAATCTTCTAACACTCTATCCTACATCCATTGAAAGTGTCATTTTTGAAGTTTATCATGATTACATGTAAGAAAAATATGCATAACTCTCAATACACTAATCCAAATGATGTACCGCTTTCACCATAGTTAATTTAAGATCCATATCTACATCTTTCATGCTTTAAGCTCTTTCTTATTGAGCCTCTACTTGCCTCAAAATTAGGACGTAACATTCTATTCCAGATTTTGGGTTTCATTGAAAGTAGTTTGTGTGTACTAACCATAACTTAAGTTATACTCATTTAATCATTGTGATTCTTTCATCCATTGTAAGCTAAGATATAGAACTAAAAATTTCATGTTTGAGGCTCATTCAAAATCAGGCTCTAACCATCTTAGAATCAAGCCTAAATACATATGTTCTACAACTAAGGTTTCTATTGGGTAGTTTAGGGAAAATAGCCATGGATTGAGTTGCACTAATCCAATGAATGTAATTATTTCACCAATGTGTCACTAAGACATTACTCTACAATTCTATTGTTTTAACCTACTTCAAATTCGGGCTCTAAGTACCTCAAAAACCAAGAGACATTTCAAGTTTTCTAGAACATGACATGTCACAAGTAGTTTCAGGAGAATGATCATAACACTAGTTATATTCATCCTTTTTACATGATTCTTTCACCAATATCTCACTAACATCTAGCTATATAACTTTCATTCTTAAGGTACTTTGATATTATAATCCTAAGTGCATGTAAAATGGATCGAAATGTTGGGCATCAAATTAACTTTGGTTTTCATGTATATTGTTCCAATCTCATGCCTATTTCAACTTTACACACTTACATACATCTTATGCTTTCATGCTTTATCAAGAGGGATCATATACTTACTTGTTATACTTTAACCAAGTCCCTTTTTAGCTCCCTAAACCATGCAAATCTGTGCTCAATCAAGGTAGGAGAAGAGGGGTTTGGAAGAGCTCATCAAGATCTTCAAAACACTCCAAGGTTTGGTTTGATTTTGGTAAGAATCATGTAGGTTAGGGTTAGGGATTAAAGGTCACAAAGGAGAAAGAAGAAAGTAGAAGAAAATGTCTAGAAATGGGACTCAAAATGGTTAAAAACTGATGGTGGTAAGTAATGAAACATAATTGGTCCAAAATATCACATTCTCATTAGTTTATACTTTACCAATCACTCTCTTCAACTTGTCATCCCTTCTTTAATTCACCATACCTCACTAGCCACCAATCGTTTGATCATTAACTTTTATAGGCATATCTACAAGACATATATGAACAATTTTTATGTTTCATACATTCCCTAATTCGGACTCCAAGGACCTCATTTAAAAGGAAACATCTAGGGTACTCGAATCGGTATCCTAACATGAGCTAATTCCATAAAATAACCATAACTTTCATTATACTTATCCTTTTTACCTAATTCTTTCGCCAAAATCCAACTATGACTTAGGGCTACAACATGTCTTCCTTATGCTCCTTCAAATTCGAACTTTATAAAGATAGAAAATGGGTCAAGATGTTAGACTAGATTTTAATCCTAAAATCAAATTGACTCCAATTATGTCTAAATTAAAGACTCCTCCCTACAACATCTTATAATTCATCAATCCACCATTTTCCATTTCCTATTCATCCCTTTAATCATTCCAAATCACAAATTCATAACTTAAGACACAAATAGATTCACATTTGCATGATAATCACATCAAAATCACTTATACCTGAAAATAATCAATTGAATGCATCTAACACCTTTACCATTATTCCAAATCACAATTTAAGTATGTATATGAAATGCAAGTCACAATTATGCATATGAAATGACTCTCTGAGCAGTGGATTCCTATATGTATAAAGGAATTAGGCCACTACAAAAATTCAAGAAATTTATTGAATAAAATGCCTTAAGCTCCAATTCTACAGGTAAATGGCAAGGTTTACCATACACTAAGCAATATAAAGATATTGCAATGGATGTCTTGAAAGCAGTACAATATGCTTATAATGCATCATCTAATTTCAAAGACCAATCATTTCTAGATGCATTTACAGTCTTTTTTAGGATCCTTTTAATTTCTTGATTAGAAATTTCCACTTGAACATTTGTTTATGGATGATAGGGGGTGGCAACTTTATGGTTGAAACCATATTTGGATAGGAGGGATTCAAATTGCAGATTAAAAAATTGGGATCCTCCATCACTAATTATAGCTCTGAGTGTGCCAAATCTGGTAAAAATATTTTTCTTTAGTAATTTTACCACCCCACGAGCATCATTTATGGGTAAGGCAATTTCTTCCACCCATTTACTCATATAATCAATGGTGAATAAAATATATTTATTAGTGAATGATTTAGGGAATGGACCCCTAAAATCAATGCCAAATGCATCGAAAATCTCATAGACCAAAATGTTATTCAATGGAATTTCTTATCTTCTCGAAATTATTACAGTCCTTTAGCATTTATCACAAGATTTTACAAAGTTAAATACATCCTTGAATAAGATGGGCCAATAGAATCCAGATTCTAGAACCTTATACGTAGTTTTAGCTGGCCCGAAGTTTCCTCTAACTTCCCTTAAATGAAAGGGAGTTAAAATAGGAAGCACTTCATCATTAGGTACACATCTTCATATAATGCCATCACCACATATCTTGCACAAGCATGGATCATTCCAAAGAAATTTCTATATATCAGAAAGAAACTTTCTTCCGTGCTAATAAGAAAAACATAAGGAATAATCTTGCCAGTTAGATAGTTGACATAATCAACATACCATGGTCAGTCATCCTTAATTTCTAAGTTGACATAATCAGCATACCATGGTCAGTCATCCTTAATTTTTAATAGATGCTCCACAAGAAAATTTTCCTTAATGTTATGCTCAGCACCTTTTTCATAATTTCCTCAGTCAATCTTGATAAATGATTAATGACAAAATTCTCAACACCCTTTTCATCTTTGATTGTCATATCGAATTCTTGTAGCAATAAAACCTATCTAATCAATCTTAGCTTTGCATTAACTTTGGTCATTAAATACTTTAATGCCTCATGATCAATATATACTGTTACCTTTGACAAAACCAAATAAGAACAAAATTTTTCAAATGCCAAGATAATAGCAAGCATTTCCTTTTCAGTAGTGGTATAGTTTTTTGGGGCATCATTTAATGTCCTACTTGAATAATAAAAAGGATTAAATATCTTATTCTTCCTTTGCCCAAAAACTAAACCAATGGCAAAGTCGCTTGCATTGCACATTAATTGGAATGTTTGGTGAGACTAAGATTAGTGCATTTGTAAGCTTAGACTTTAAAAGCTCAAAAGAGTGCATACATTTCTCATTAAAATTAAATGTTACATCCTTGGTCAAAAGGTCAGTAAGTGGCTTAGAGATCTTAGAAAAGTCCTTAATAAACCTCCTATATAATCTAGCATGACCCAAGAAACTTCTAATTGCTCGAACTAAATTCGGAGGTGGGAGTTGAGCAATGACCTGTATCTTTGCTAGATCTACTTCTATGTCCTTACTGGATATCTTATGATCCAGTGCTATACACTCTTACACCATAAAGTGATAGTTTTCCCAATTCAAAACTGAATTTGTCTCTTCTCACTTCTTAAGCACCTTACTAATATTTTCCAAATAAGAATGAAAAGATATTCCAAACACTGAAAAATCATCCATAAAAACTTTAATGCACAAATCAATCATATCAGAAAAATGGCTATCGTGTAGCGTTGGAAAGTGGCAAGCGCATTACATAACCTAAAAGGCATATGCCTATACACAAATGTTCCATAAAGACAAGTGAAAGTTTTTTTCTCTTAGTCCTATAGGGAAATTGGGATTTGTAAGTATCCACTATAACAATCCAATGCACAATGAAAATTGTGCCCTGGCAATCGATCTATAACTTAATCAAGAAAAGGAAATGGGAAATGGTTTTTTCTAGTGGTGCCATTCAATTTTCAATAATCTATTCACATACGCCAACCAGTGACCTTCCTTATTACTATTTGCTCATTTTTCTCATTCTCAATCATAGTAATGCCCCATTTTTTGGGCATTACTTGCACTGGGCTAACCGAAGGTGAATCAGATATTGAATAAATTATCCCAACATCTAGCAATTTTATCACTTCGTTCTTAACAACTTTCTTCATATTTGGATTTAACATACGTTACAATTGAATAAAAGACTTACTGCCCTCTTCCATAAAGATCTTATGTGTGCAAATGGAAGGACTCAATTCCTTAATATCAGAAATTGTCCAATCTATAGCCTTAATATTCTCTCTCAACACCCTTAATAACTTGTCTTCCATGCTTTCATCTAAAGATGAGGAGATAATCATTGGCAATTGTGATGGGGGACTTAAAAAGGCATAGTTTAGATGAGCATGAAGGGGCTTTAGTTCTAACTCTTGTGACTCTTCTATTGATGACTTTGGTAAGGGCTAATAGGCATCTCCAAAGTCTTAAATCTCTTCAAAGGATGCCATCCTAAAGAGAGCTTCCTTGCATCCAAAGGTTCTAAAAATTCAACTACTTCATTATCATTTAGGTATATGGACTGAAAATGAGTTCACACTTTTTGCAAGGAATCCAAACACAACTTAATTGAAGGATCACTCAAATAATGCTGGATTCCTATAAAATTGCAACAATCATTATCCATTGGATGCTACATTTCTTTAATCATTCAAACTCGATTTCTTCTTCCTAGAATCTCAAAATTAACTTACTACCATGCACATCAATTAGTGACCTTGTTGTGGCCATGAATGGCCTTCCAAGAATGATAGGCACTTTACTGTCTTCCTCCATATCTAACACCAAGAAATCCACGGGAAAGATAAACTTATCAACCTTGACTAAGACATCCTCAATAATCCCACGTGGATAAGTAATTGAACGATCTTCCAATTTTAATGAAACTATTATAGGCTTTGGTTCATCCAATCTTAATTTCTTGAAAATAGAGAAGGGCATTAAATTAATACTAGCACCAAGATCCCTATGTGATCTCTCTATTTGAAAACTATCTATGGTGCAAGGAATGGTAAAACTACCAAGGTTCTTTTACTTAGGAGGTAATTTCCTTAATAGGATTGCAGAACATTCTGCATTTAGCTTGACAGTTTCAAATTCATCTAATTTTCTCTTCTTGGATAAAACGTCCTTTATAAATTTTGCATAGTTTGGCATTTGTTCTATAACTTCTGTAAATGAGATGTTAATATGTATCTTTTTGAACATTTCAACAAACTTCCCAAATTTCTTGTTCAATTTTGCATTCTTTAACCTTTATGGGTAAGGAAACATGATTGGATTTGATCTTGAGTTTCAACTACCACTTCCTTACCTTTTTATTGCTTCCACTACTATTTCATTATTTTTTTCATTTTCTGTGTCATCCCTCTTTTCTACTTCTCGACTCTTTACTTCCTTATCACTTCTTAAGGTAATAGCCTTTGCATGTTCTCTTGGGTTGGCTTTAGTGGTACTTGGGAGCTTACTAGGAACCCTTTCTTGTAAAATTTGAGTGAACTTGAGTACCTAGATTCTTAATGGCTACTTCATGGTTTTGCAAATGAGACTTATTACCTTGCATAAATTTAAGCATTGTCTCTTCTAGACTTGATTTTGTAAGAGGAGGTGGGTTTGTTTTAAATCTTGATGGTGGAACTTTTTTTTAGGTTATCTGGGCTGGGGCTTGGTAAGTGTTGTAATTGTCAAACCAAGAAAATTTTGGGTGGTTTCTCTATCCAGGGTTATAGGTATTTGAGTAAGGATCATTCCTTTTCCTATTATAGCTCACATATAGGGCTTGCTCAGGCTCTCTAGCAAAGGGACTACCTACTTGACAATCTATTGATGCATGGGATAGGCTACCACAATGTTCAAATTCTACTTGATTTGTATGTCCACTACTTAGAACTCAACTATCCAATTTCTTATTTAGCAAATTCATCTGGGCTACTCAAGAAACTATGTCATTAATAGCAAGCACCCCATATGGCTTTCTTGGATGGTATTCAGAATTATATTGGAAGTTTTTTGTTGCCATTACTTCTATCAAATGATATGCTTACTCTAGAGTATGCATGAAACTGCCTCCAGTAACAACATCGATAATACATCGAGTAGAGGGTGTAAGCCTATGTAAAATATATCCACTTGTTGTCATGTATTGAAACCATGGCATTTGGCAAAAATTTCCCTATATCTCTCCCACACCTCATATAAGTTCTCATTTTCATATTGAACAAAAGAGCTCATTTCTGTCTTTAATTTTGCAATCTTATAGGCGGGAAAAACTTAGATAGGAACATCTTCATTAACTCGTCCCATGTTGTATTGGAACCAGGTAGGTGTATATTGAACAATGCATTAGCCTTGTCCTTAAGGGTAAATGGGAACAATTTTATTCTAACCGCATCATCAAGAACTTAATTACTCTTAAGAAGATCACAAATATGTAGAAAATTTTGTAAGTGTTCATTTGGATCTTCAAGAGTTGTTCCACCAAACTAAGAAGCTCTAAGCATTGACATAATTCTATAAGGGATTTCAAAGTTATTGGCATTGATCCTAGGCCTAACAATGCTAGCTGTAGGTTGCTCTCTGTTACCTAAAGCTAAATCTCTAATAGTTAAGGGTCTAGCATCCACAACAAGTCTATTTTCTATTTATTCAAGTGGATCCATTTTTGATTCAGTTGATTGGTCAATTATTGTTTAGTAGAGGTCTCTACTCCTACAAGTTCAGATGTGCTCGCTCGAGTCTCTTTCTTTTGCTTCTTAAGTGATCGATCAAGTTTTTGATCAAATTTAAACTTTTCGGGTTTTGATCCCCGTGTCTACATACAACTTTAAAGACAAACAAGAAATTAAACTACAACAAAAACAAAACACACTTCACCAAAGACAAAGCATACAAAGTAGGCTAAACAAAGCAATATAAACAATTATAGACACTTCAGGAAATATTAACAAATCTAGACTAATATTCGCAAATTCTTCCTAGTATTCCAATTATGAATATCATCATTCCCTGGAAACAATGCCAAAAACTTGTTGGTTGGTTTCTATAAAAGCCAATTCATTCAAATTAATTATAAAATGATATTGTTTTAAGAACACTGTTTTCAATTTAAATTCAAACCAACACTGATGGCAAGTGCACCAGTCATAAGTATTAAGTAAAAGTATTTAAAATCTAAGTATCGTTCCCATGGGGATACTTGGCTAAATTGCAAGTACTAGGGCAAATTCACTCACAATTATCTAGAAAATCCTAATCGAATGCAAGCATAAACTAAAATTACCAAATAAACTTAAAAGCTCCAAGTGATACATAATAACTTAGTTAATAATAGGGGTTATCTAATGGATAAAATTGCTTAGGAAATGCTTTTTAATCACCCAAATAGTTCAAAGGTGGATTAAGAGACTTATTTTAAGATCACTTCACTCAATCTAAGCATTTTTATGGTAAAGACAAAGCTTAATCTCTAAATACTTAAGTTGGAGTTTGGTTATATTACAATCTTAAGCATAAGACTTTTAAACTAAGAACTTTTAATCCACAAATTCCAAATCTTAGATTATGACCCTTAAGATAAATTAAGTTTAGTTATTCAATGATTTAAATCAAGTTACTTAAGGATTTTTCCAATAAATTAGGTAGATTTCTCGGATCCTAACTTATTTAATAACTTTATCTTACATGTTTGGTATAAAAAAATCATTAATCCCTTCTAAAAGTAAAGAACAACCTTTAATCACACATGGAAACATATTTAGCACATGCTTAGATCGTTTTAGAGACATTTCCTAATCACAAACAGATTCAGCAGCTCACTTTAAGCAAGAAACAAATCGATCTCATGATATTAAACATACTCTTACACAAATGATATGGAACGATGGATTTAATAGATAAAAATCTATTAAAGTGAACCAATATCATACTCTAAACACGTTTACAAGCTTGAATCACATGTATGAGCATCAATAACCCCAAAATACAACTTAAATCTATAAAACAAGGTGAAATTTGTGAAGAATAAGAGAAAATAACCCCAAAACTTCTCTCAATCTGATTTCTCTCTCAATTTCGTATTATTATTTGTCCAAAACCACTGATTTTGGGTTCTCTGAGTCCTTATATATATCAGCTACAAGTAGGGAGCAACTAGGGCAAGTTGCAACAAGTGGAGAAGAAGATCCTACTGGAAAGCTGTTAATTGCTACTGAAATGGCATTTAAAAGGAGTAAAACGGCACTTTATAAACACCGTCATTTTAGTCTTTGATGCGGGAGTAGAATGATGCTTAACAAGGTTAAATGACACCCTTCTAGACCCTTCATTTTAGTCCAAATTCTTGAATTGCAGCAGTATTTTCTCAGATTTTCTGGGATAATTCAACTCAAACTGCAATATTAATTGATTAAAAATATAATTTAGCCTATAAACATCAAATATAAGCAATTATACAACAATTTGACTTGAAATGGAGGCAAATATGTGCTAAAATTCAAGTCTATCATCAATCTTTTATTATTAGGCATAAAGGATAGGAAGCTTAATCTAAAAATTCCAATTTTTAGATTATATCCTTAAGATAAACCAAAGTTTGGTCATATAATGATTTAAATCAGGTTTCTTAATAATTGGTTTGGTATATTTCTCAGATCCCAACTTCTTTCTTAACTTTATTCCAAGTGTTTAGATTAAAATAAGCTTTAATCTCATCATTTAAGCAAAAGACAACCTTGTGTCATACATACAAACACATTTACCACATATCTAGGTCATCTCAAAACCAATCCATAACCACAAACACATTCAACCACTCATTTAAAGTAAGAAATAAATCATTATTGTAATATTCATCATGTTCGTACATAAATGAAAGAAAAGAGTGGATTTAAATATGAAAATAGGTTATAAAGCACCATTAAACAGCCTCAAACGCGTTTATAAGCTTGAATCATGTGTATGAGCTTTCACAATCCTCAAATATCAATAGAAATTTACAAAACAAGGTCAAAATGTTAAAAAACAAGAGAGAAGAGTCTTAAACTAGAACTTCTTAAGATTTTTCTCTTGATTTCATTTCTTATCTCTCTCCATTTGATAAAAATGTCTTTAACCCTTCAATAGATATGTCTGTGGTGTGCAAGAACAAGTTGGCAACTTGCAACCAATCAGATGAGGAGATCCAGCTATCTTTGTTTCAACTGCTAGTATATCAGTGCTAGAAAAGGAGTACATCAACGTCGTAATACTCCCACGTTTTAAATCTAAAAAGGAGTTAAATAGTGGTATCCTGGAGTAAAACGTGGGGTTCACTTTACCTACTCTTTTGTCCTTAATTCATCTCCATTTTTACAATTTCCTTGATTTCCTTTCCAATTAAGTTGCCATCTACAAATTAAACAATTATAAGAACAAATTTAAAAATTTAAAAACAAAATAGAAGTGAATTTGTGGCATCCTACTTTCATAGGACACTTACTCAACATTCTGATCAATATCTAAGTAAATACCCTACAAGGGTGGCATACTAGAGCAATTATAGTACGTATCATGCAACATAACCAAAAGGAACATAGACACCAAAACTCATATTTCATTAAAACAAATTTCATTTATACATCATCATAAACTGTACATAAGCAGCAAACAGAATAAAAACGTGTTATCTAGACTCTTCGAGACTTTAGCTGACTAACCTCTGAGCCATAATAAGTCTGTAAGTACCCAGCTCTCACTTTCTCTACACTGTATTAATCTAGGAGTCGAGCTCCCTCTGACTTGAAATGTTGAGTGCAGTGAGTTTTCGGGGAAAAACTCAATGAGTGGCCATCATCGATGTGCTCACTCTGTCCACACATAAGCATATAACATAAATCAAATCACAGAATCATCATAATTAGAATCATGTTTTTCATGTGATTATCATATCAAAGTATGATTATACATGCGAGAAGACAATTACAAATGCACATGGAACTCGATTTTATTTTTCTTTTGCTGTGACTTTATGCCATTTACTGTCCCATATCAATAACTGATACTGGGCTCATTTTTCGGGTATTGACCCTGATCCATAATGGAAATTAGGTCTATACATATCTATGCCTGAGGCTCGTTCAACCATGGGCATAAGCCCCACACCAAACTACGGCTAGCCTGGTCACTTCAGTCACAACACCATTAATGTGATCATGCTTTTCATGAATGCAAAGGAACACATTACAGATCATATAATCAATCAATCAAGCAGAATACACATACAATTCACATTTTCATAATCATCGGACCTAAGTCCGGCATCTAATTTATGGTTGGGAATTACACAGTATTAGATAGTTTCGATCAAATTAGAATGGGAGCACATATAAAACACATATACATAATACAATTATTGGATTAGAGTCTGACATTTAACATAATTAAACATATAGGTCTTAGAGTTCACATACAAGTCAGTACTCCCAATGTATTCCCAATACCAAACATACTCGGATAATCAGTGTCCGGAA
>JAOXYD010247561.1:0-16640 GCA_028565735.1 Pinacopodium congolense
ATGTTTTATTTATGTGTGGGGGAGGGATAGAACATTTCACATTGACGCTTAACTTGTCCTAAAGTGTCTCATTTTATCATCTTTTTCAACATAATCTATAAATTGTGGAATTTCTTTTATTTTTATGCATATTTTTGCACTTTTTTCCTTTTTTTTCATTTATTATGCCGCGTTGAGATGTTATATGATTGATTAAGTCTATTGAAGATCAAATGGGTTTAAATTACTTCATGTTTTGGATAATGACATCTTTTGATCATTATGAGTTCCATGTTTAAAATAAATAGTTCTACAGCAAAATGTGCTTTCTTTTAAAATATCATATCATCTTACTTTAATTTGAAAAGAAAAGAAAAAAAGAAAAAGTAGAAAAATAATAAAATAATAATATATAAAAAAGAAAAAGAAGAAGAAGAAGAAAAGAAAAGAAAAAGGAAAAATAATAAGTGAGTTTATTCACTCCAATGGCTTTAAACCAATTGGTTGAAGTTTATAAGTGGAGCTAGTAGCCAATTGATGTGATGTGATTTAATTGATTTACCGGAGATGTTCCCGACAAAATATTCATTTTTGTGTAACAAGATTTTTTGACCTCTCAACCAAGCATCTAGAAGCTCACATTTTTGCTTTATGTTTTGGTTTTAATGAATAAAGGATGTTTAATGGGTTTGAAAGATGATACATCCTGCTTTAGCACTATTCATTTTGCATGTGGAATGAAAGTGGGATTGAGTTTGAATTTGATGAAATATGAAGTGAATTAAAGTTACTTGTAACTTGATATACTTAATTGACTATATATCATGTTTTAGATGCATAATGTTTAAAAACTCAAGGAAATTGGTTTATTGATTATGTTTGATGAGTTGGAAGAGTTTTCTTATGTTTATAGGTCATGTTAAACTTGATAATTGCATGATTTTCTTGACGACAAATAAAAGCTAAGTGTAGGGGAATTGATAGCTTAGGAATGTAATGTATTTTCATATCAAATTCATGTCATTTTACGCTACATTGCTCCCAATTTGCTACTAAATTGTTTAATTACATTTATGATTATTGTATATTACAGATGGAAGTTGAAACTTGAAGAAAATTCAAGATTATGCAGTAAAAAGTTTGAAATTTGGACTAAAATGGTGACCTCATCTAGACCACCGTTATACTCATCCAGACAGCCATATTACTCTCTATGAAGAGGACTAAAACGATGCCTTCATAGCCTGCCATAGTACTCCTTTTAAGTGTCGTTTTGGTACCAATTGATAGATTTTCAATTAGATCTCTCATTCTATTAGCTGCAACTTGTGCATGTTGCTTCCCACTTGTAACTGACATATATGCTAAGGTCTGAAAGTAAAAAAAAGAATAATTAACAGAGAGAAACATGTTTTACATATCAAACTTCAGATTCTCTCAAAGTTTAAAGCTCCTAACTAGTGTTCTTCATCTGATTTTCTTTGCAGATTTAAGTTGTTTTTGTGAATTTTAGAAGCTCAATCACGTGAATTAGACCTATAGGCATGGTTGTAGCTCCATTTGGTGTATTCTAAACTTATCTTTTGTATTGAAATCCACTCTTGAGCTTATATATTCAAGAACATGAGTTATCTGCATGATATCCTTTCTTTATTGATTCAAATAAGTGGTTGAAAGTGTTTTTGGTGGAGGAGTGGTTCTTTGATGATTTGAATACATGCATAGATGTGATTAAGGGCCATCTTTTACTTATTTGAATGCTTAAAGCTTGTCTTGAATGAATCATTTGAGATTAAGATGATAAATGGTGAAAGAAAAGGACCAATCTCTTAATCGATTGGAAAATTAATAAGTAATTTTATTTTAATCAATATAGGACCAATGATTAGTTAGTCTAGAGGGCAGTGATATGAAAATATAAATTTTTAGGTTAAGTTTCTTACACTTTAAGCCTTCTTTTGGTTAATTTAAGAGTGGTCCAAACCTTAAACTTCAAAAGTAAGAGAAAAGACATTGATTTGATCATAACCTTGTCTTGAATTATTGAAGTTGCCCTAGGACAAGTCCATAGATCTCTAATTAATCCACTTAGATCATTGAAAACTATTTCCTTGACCATTTAATCCATTAAGTAACCTTAAATTTCAAAGCTATTCTTCTTTCCAAAATTAGAAGCCCTTAGTTTAGTTTGGTAAATTCAGTTAAATTAATCATTCAATTTGGTTCCTTTAGATAATTGTGATCCATTTTCCTTACTATGGGTTGTGTGTGTGATCTTTGTTGGATGATAACTCAAGTTTAAAATACTCACTCTATTACTTGTGATCGGTATACTTGCTAGTTAGTTGGTTTTAATTTTGTTTGGAGAAAAAGAGTTTGAAGTGTTAAATTTGGTGATTAATTTGGTTAATTTGATCTTATAAAAAACCAATGCAATATCGACATAGGAGACCTAGGAGTGCTTCTAGTCTACTTTTACCATCGTCTTTCATACTAGCACCTCAGCCAGCCTACCTTGTTTATATCATAACTTACATGTATTAGCCAGTTGATAACATGATGCGACTCATATAGTACTTAGAAGTGGAGATTCTTCCTCCTTTTATCCAACCCAATGAGCTAGCCACGTGAGAGGAGGTGGCACATTAACTAATAGAGTCAAAGGAGGTTAGATCCATATATGATGATCCTAAAGCTAATGAAAAACTCATTAGAGGAGACGAAACCAATGATGCAAATTTTGGAGAGCTAGATTAGCCTATCATATTAAACTATAGAGGAGACTATTATTCATAACAATGATACAAGGGTACTGAAAATTGAGTCTTCTATTAAGAGCTTTATAGAGATGATATCTTTTTAAGAGATAGAGTATGTACTGCCTAAATACCTTCCTCTTAGGACCTTTGATTTCTTTATCTTTGTTTTCTTGTCTTATTCATATTCTTGATCATGTTTATGCACATTTATTATTACTATTATTACTTCATTATTTCTTAATTTTGATAAAAGTTTTCTTTATAGTCCATTTCGCACGTGATGCCAAATTAATGGAATGTAATCACAACTTGAATAAACCATATGACCTAAAATCAAGGAAGTTCAAGTCCTTTATTATCTACTCCCCTTTTTTTCATGTTTACTATTGTCTTACAGATTTAAATCATTGAGAATAATGTTTATTTTAAGTGTGTAGGAGAGACTTTAGAAATATGATATGATGTCCTGAGCTTATTAACTTTGTCATGACTTCTCAATAGAAAATAATTTTTAGAAATTTGCATTCTTTGAAAGTATGCTATCAAAGATAATTCATTATTAATTTAATTATTTTGGTGATTTAGAATGTAGATGCAATTAGTTATGATTGTTAGTGAACAAACTAATTCTTTATGAATTTAGAGAACAAATACTTACTGATCATTATGCTTTTTTTTTTGTAAAATTCAAATAAATAATAATTGTGACTTATTTTAAGCATTTTTATCATCCTAAAAAAAAAGAATAAGTGAGCATAATAATTTCACTCCACTAACTTCATACTATAAAAAGATTGAAATTAAAGAGTGGTGCTAGTAACCATTTAAGACAATGACCTAGTTGAGTAACCCAGAGTATTTATGGCAATGTGTTTACTCTCATATAAAAAGACTAGGTGACTTTCCAAATAAGCCTTTGATGCTCTTATTTAAGTTTATGTATTAATAATAAAAAAAGAACGTGATTATGTTCATAAGTTGAAGCATCTATCTTATGTATGTGTTTTTTTTATAAACAGAATTGAGTATTATGATTTGGGTTGAATTTTGAAAAACCATGAAGTAAATTGAACCAACTTGCAAATTGATGCAAGTAGTTAGTTGCATAGAACTTCAATGAACTTTTATGATTAAATAAGTAATGAAGAATTTTCAATGTTTATATCTTATTAGTATAATGCTTTTCTTGAAATTGTTTTTATTTGAAGTTGAATGATAGATTGATTTGCTTGAGGACAAGTAATTGCTTAAGTTTTTAGGAGTTTGATATTTAATAAACACATACTATTTTTAGTCCTTTTTTTAGGGTATATTGCTTGAATTTTGAATGAATTTTAAAGGACTTTATATTAAACTTGAAAAGTATTATGACTTTAGGTCTT
The DNA here is from genome assembly GCA_028565735.1 of Pinacopodium congolense. NCBI lineage: Eukaryota > Viridiplantae > Streptophyta > Magnoliopsida > Malpighiales > Erythroxylaceae > Pinacopodium > Pinacopodium congolense. Next base: position 4,121 of record JAOXYD010247561.1, read on the forward strand.
GTTTTTATCTCCTTAAGGAAGAGAAGAAAAATTGGAGAAGAATTAGATAAATTTGGAGCAATTTTGGAAGAATAAGATGCCTCTTAAAAAATAGTACCAACACACTACTGTGTTGTGTTTATGTTTAGGATTGGCACTTTTTGTCCTCCTTGTGTAATCTAACATACCCCTTTCCACCCCCACCCCCTATGCCAATCCCGTGTATAGAACACGAAATTGAACAAATCCTTATGTAGATCTCATGTTGTTGCTAAAGTCTATAGAAAAGCTTAAAGAATAACAGGGTCTGGTACATGGTGCCATGTTTAAGGTCGTGTAGCTCATTAAAGGAATTAGGTTTTCGAGTATAAAAGGAAAAAAAAGAAGAAGAAGAACAAATGAGTAGAAAATAGACAATTCTTTGGCCATGTAACATCAAGAAGTTTAAAGTCGTTTACACTACTTTTGACCAAGAATTCATCATTCTTTAAAGATAGATTAAATTTTCAATAATAATCTTTGAACATTTAATAGTTAGACAATGACTTTTTTCATCTTGTTTTCTGTATAGTTTCAGTGTTGATTTTCGTTGTTTGATTATGAACTTAATTGGAATATAGATTTAGGTAGAAGAAACCTAGGATGTAATACACCTTGATTTATATTTATTTAATGAATTTCTAGTTTTCTTATGATTTATCCATGATTTCATTTAATTAAATTAAATAAGTGAAAGTGGAAGGTTTAATATTTAATTTATGCATTAAGATTTGAGAGATGAGATACATAGTTAGATCACAACATGAATAAAAAAGGTTAACTATGAGCTATTCGAGCTAAGTTAGGGTAAAACTTATTAAGAGAGTTTATAGAATAAATTAAAGCATTTTTGGTTAATTAAATTGGAAAGAGATTTCAGATGATTAAGTCATGGATAGGGGTTTTAGGTCATGAGAGAGAATATGATCTAAGTTAAAAACTCTTAATGGTATAAGAAACTAAAAGGATTCATTATGTTAAAAGTGAAATTAATTGTAGTAAAATCCTAGGAGAATTCTTACCTAAATCTAGTCAATTCATAGATTGATTTATGCTTGATATTACTTTCATATGTATATTTAATATTAGTTTTACTTGTTTATTCAATTACCTATAATCATTGGTCTATGTTTTCAAGTTTGTGAATAGTGAATAGATATCAGATAGTCCTTGTTAGATCAACCCATACTCGCCTAATGGTAGTACTCTTCTTATGCATAATTTAGGCATAATTTGATGGTTATAATTATAGGTTTAAGGCAATTCTCATGTGAATTTTGTGCATATTGATGTTAAACTTTGAATAAGATATTTCTCATATTGATTTTGATAAAAATGAGTGTTTTGTAGGACTTAGTGAACATATTCATTCATGGAAGGAGTTAGATTGTTTGTGGGATCAAAAGTGGAAGGAGGAGGACTTTCCAATATGTTTCACACCCTATCCCATGACCATGACCTAGGCCATAGAATTTTCTAGGAGCAAGCATCATTTAAGCAAGAAAGATTGTCACAGTTGTGACTTTAGTCGTGACGCTATTATGGCTTCTCCCATAGCCATGACACTAACCATTGGATAGTTAAACTCCTTAATTTATTAAGCATAATTTTAGGTTTTATTTAGGATTTTTTTAATCTTTTGACAACCTAAAGCTTCCACTAAGAGACCAAGAGCCATTCCTAAACCATTTTTTACATTAATTTAAAGCATCTGAAGGAGGAGAATTGAAGATTTTCATTAAGTTTTAAAAATCAAGAGAGACTTCCAGTAGTTTTCATTTAAGATTCAAGCCTCAAAACACTTCATAAGGATGATTTTTTTCAAATCCTTTGTCTTGTATGATTATTTTTGTATATTTTAATATGATTATAAATTGAATTCTCATAAGGTCTAAATGATATGACCCTAAGATTCAGTGTTTATTATTTGTTTCTTAATTCAATGTATGGATTTCTAAATTTTACCTTAGGTTTATCTATTGATACAAAGAATTAGATTTGAGATATTTGATTTTAATTTCAATTAGATTATTTGATTTTATATATCTAGATTGAGAAATCATTTATATGAATATATCAATCCATAAGTAAAGAGGCTTGCATGAAGTACTAGAGATAAGCTTACATAAGTCTTCCAGGTTTGATTCAAACCTAACCAAAACAATAGGATCCATAGATCATTCTAATTGAGCAACCAAGAGGATATGAATTACATTACTTAAGAGAAATTGTAATTTAATTTAAGGATTATATGGTCTAAGTGAATTTGGATAAAACATTAAATCAAGGTTAAACAATGAGCACGTAAATGTCTTAAGGGGATTAATCATCAAACTCTTACCTTTATAATTTGCATCCTTTAATCTAGTGAATTTTCTTGGAATTTTTAGTTAGATGTCTAGCTTAATTTAGCTAATTATTAAATTAATCATCTATTTGGATAAGTTAGATAATAAAGAAACAAAGATTACTAGTAGTTGAGCAATCCTTGTGGGATGACTTTTGGGCTTTTATAAGTTATATTGTGATGCAATAAATGCACTTGCCTTATTAGTCTTTATATTGTTTAGTTTGATATTTAGATTTTATTTTACTTAAAATTTAGAGGATTATAAAGAGACCGTCAAGTTTTTGGTGTCATTGTCAAAAAATGAGGATATTAGGAAATCCTAATCTTTGCTAGTCTAATAGTTTTTGTTTTTATTTGTTTTATTTTTATGCATTTGTTTGGTTGCAACTCTTCTCTTTCTTGATCTCTTATTTAGTTTTATGATTTTCAAGTATAGGTACATTAGTGTATAATCAAGAGAAAATTGATGGATTTATTCATACTTGACCCTAAAATTAAAAGTACCATTTGTCGAACATTAAAAGAGAAGAATTCCATAAGTCTATGACAACTTAAGGTTCAGCCAACAAATTTAAAAGAAAACATGGATAGAAAATTTAGGGCTTAGAGCACAGTTGACTATAGGATACCTATCAAGACCTTCACTCCAAGGAATAGAGTCAAGTATACATAGACTAAAGATAGGGGTGAATAATTTATAAATAAAGCCTAAACGATTCTACATTACAAACTTTTTAGAGATTTACAACACATTTAAGCTTGATGGAGATTCAGAAGTAGCAATTAGACTAAGATTGTCTCCATTTATCTTGAGAAATAAAGAAAAGTCATGGTTGAAGTGAAATCCTCCAAGTTCCATCGCCTCATAGAACAAATTGGCAGAGAATTTCTTGACAAGAAACTTTCCACCTTCTAGACTAGCTAATCTCTATAATGATATTATTTCCTTCCAACTACAAGGCCATAAGACTCTTTATAATGCATTAGAGAGGTGGAAGGAACTGCTAAAGAAGTTCTCTCATCATGATGTTGCTCTTATAATGGTTTTGACTTAGGGATGTTGATGCAAACATTTCATGAAGGTTTGGGCTCTTCTATAAAGCAACCGATATATGTATTCTCTAGGGGTACTGCAAATTTTTAAGACACTAGAGCAATTATAGAGGTTTATTGAAATTATTTCCATGAATAATTATTAACGAGGAAATGTAAGACAAAATCCATAGTCAAGTAGTAGTGCTTCAGGGAGTGGAGCATAGGTGGAATAAGTTGACTGCATGGGAAATAGGCTAAACAACTCATATAGCAACACATATGACTTAAAGTGGAAAAATCACCCAAAATTTTCTTTGATGGGTCAAGGCCAGCAAAGACAAAGCCATCCACTTAGATTTCAACCCCAATAATAGCCTAAGTAACTAAGTTTAGAGGAGCTTTTGGCCAAATACATTACAATTTTAGATGTTTATTTCTAAAACATCGAGGCATCCATCTAAAATTTAGAGAATCAAGTGGGACAGTTGGTCAAAAGTATTTCTAAGAGGCCACCAGGTACCTTGCTAGGTAATACTAAGAAGAATCCAATAGAGCATGTGCATGTGGTGTTTATGAGAAATGTTAGTCCCTATTTGGCACCAAAGAGAGGGGGTGAATTAAGTACTTAAAAAATTCTTCTGAGTTATACAACCTAAGTTCATAAATTAATCTAAATGCGAAAGCTTAAACTATTTTCTAATTTAATTCCTGATTGACCAAAATATACAAGCAATACAAACAATTAAATAAATTAAACAACTTATAAAATAAATGCTTGAAATTAAAAGAGTAAGGGAAGAAGGGTACAAATGATTTATAGTAGTTCAAAGAGGTCCACTTTCTCTTACGTCCAGTCCCTAACAAACCTTGTCGAGATTTTTCACTATAATAAGAAAATCGTTAGTAACACAATCATTTTTCAAAGTTTAAGGATAACCTTTCACTCTTTCTTTTCTAAAGTTAAGGAATAACATATCTCTTTCTTTTCTAAAGTTAAGGAATAATCTCATAACATCCTCTTATTTTTACAAGGTGAAAAAATATTCACTCTTAATCTTTCAACCCCACAAACTATACTTCTCATACACACATCGTATAAAAATCTTCATAAATTGTCACTCTTTTGACTCACTAATGTGTATAAGGGTTCACACAATATTTAATAATGAACGCATACAATTAAACTCAACACTTATACAAACACTCACACAACTTCATCATAAACACACTCACAATAGCTTAAAACTCTTCAATTTCTTTGTATAAATGTTTCACTCGCTTCTTGAATACAAATAACACACAAATGATACGTTTTTATACTTAAAAATCCATCCTTAAACTGATTATAACCATTGTATAACATTATAAGACATTTCTTACGAGTTTCCATTGAAAACTAGCCATTGCTGCCCATTTCTCATGTCGATTGGTCAACCAGTCACTAGTCAATTAGTCTTCTATTGGTCATCCAATCAACATAAAAGACTAATTTTTTTAATTAATCCAATTCAATTCCTAACTCATCCATACACATATTAACACATTCTAATCAATATAAAACATATCTTAATGTCATTTACACAATTACATAAACATATTCACTCACATTCATCCAATTTATCAAATTTCTTTAAACCTAACACTTTCATTTTTATCTTATCATATATAACCACACACTTAACCAATTTTCATATTCATATAAGTTTAATGCATTCATCATTTAACCAATTCAAAAATTTCCTTGAACATGCCATATTTATTACATAAGTCATACCAATTTAACCTAATTTCTAATTTGTTTACTTATCCTTTAATCAAAACACTTAAATTACACCAATTTATTCATTCAATCATATGTTAACTAATTCATTTATCACACATACTCATGTAATACCATATATGCATTCACCCATTCATTAAGAGCTTTTTACACATAATAATTACATACAACACTTCTTGATTGTGCATTCTATATGCAAATACTAAATATGAATGTAATAAGCATGACGTGAACCCTTTCAACACATGATAAGACTAAAGAGAAGACTTATAAAAAAACTCACATAAAAAATCTATTAAATTCTATTTTTGAACTTGATTTCCTTTTATCTTCATCTTTAAGGTTAACTTTAATGCTTCTCTTCTATCTTGGTCTTCATACACTTCAACATACTTCAACTTGAACTTTAAACAAGTTCTTCATCCTCAAGGCTCCACTATGATCTTCAACTCTCCATCATACACTTCATGACTTAATTTCAACAACCCTATCTCATCAAACACAACAAAATCCATAAATATATTAATTGAGACATTTTTTCATCATCAAAACAATAGTGCAACCACCCTTAGTTCAATAAGAAGTGATAGAGAGCCTTTAATGGAAGATGAAGCTATAAAGGCTAATGAGAGATAAGCTGATAGTGAAGAAGAAAAAACTAAAAGAAAGAATGCTTAGAAAAAAAGAGGAGAAAAAGAAGAAGAAAGAGGTCAAGGAGTATCAGTTGTGATTTCTGTACTGAAGCTAGCCATACACAGACAAATAAGAGGAGTACTTAGGTAAATTTCTAGACCTTATTAAGAAATTAAATATTAGCATCCCTCTTGTTCAATCTCTTTTATAGGTACCAAAGAATGTAAAATTTGTGCAGAATCTCCTCTTGACTAATAAGAAGCAAGAAGATTAATTGAAGATGACATTGAACAAGGAATGTGCAGCTATGTTTATAGGCAAGCTATCCCAAAATTTAAAAGATGTAAGAATTTTTCCAATTCCTAACACCATGGATAATTTGGATTTGGTTTAGCTGATCTAAGAGTGGACATCAATTTGATATCCCGTAACATGTTTGAGGAGTTAGGTTAGAGATTATTAAGCCTACTAAGATGAGCATCCAATTACAAAATAAATCAATAAAATATCCTCGGAATATAGTAGAGGATGTGTTAGTGGAAGATGATAGATTTATATTTCCTGTAGACTTCATGATCTTGGACATAAAAACGAAGATGAAATACTTTTGATTTTAGGTAGGCCATTTTTAGCAATAACAAGGTCCTTAATAGATGTACAAGTAAAGAAAGTAACTCTTAGAATTGAAGATGAATAAATTACTTTCAAAAATTCTGAAATAATTAATTCATGATCTGATGAGAAAGAAGTTCTTCTTTTTTGAATGTACCTAATGAAAGAACTTTGAGTTTTATGTAGGAGAAGGCAAAGCATCATTCATTGGAGTTCAAAATGATTATAAGGCCAAGGCATAAGCATTAAGTAGTGGAGAAGAGGTCTGAGCAAGCTTGATGCATAGAGAACTGAAGCTTGTAAGGATTCTAAGAGCTCTAAAGTGAAGGCCAAGAAAAAGCATGCTTAGAAGAAGAAGGTTGAAACATGACGAACTGAATGAGGTTGTCAAGCTTACGAAATTAAACAAGCATTTGTTGCAAGGTAACATATATGATTCCATCAATCTAAGGTTTAATTGAAATAATTTGACAAATATTAGGATTTTTAATACTAATAAAGATTAGTGTCTATCTTAAATTTTAGCAGAAACCTTAAGGACTAAAATGTATGTTTGGTTAAAATTGATATATATTCTTAATTATTATTAATTTTTTGAAAAATTAGTAAATTATTAATAAAATAAATTATCATTATAAGATAAACATTATTGTAATTTTAATATAAATAATATCATTCAATAAATTGATAAAATTAATAAATCAATTTACTTGATATATATTATTCTTATAATTTTTTTATTTACATTACCTCTTAGGATATAATCGTCCACATAATGAAAGTCTGATATGTACAAGTATTTTTAACCAAAAAATTAGAATGGAATGAGTACATATTTCCACAAAATAACCATAACGTAATTTTCTAAGAGCTTTAAATTATTTATCTAAAATCTCATGTATCTTTCATCTCTTATTTTATTAGGGATTTCTTTTTCTTTATCATATTATAATAAAGTGCTTAAGTTGCCACTCAATTTATCAATATTTTAAAAAATTAGTTTGGATATCAAACTAATAAAAAAGAGGTTTAAGATTTCAAAGTTCAATTGTAATTAAACCATTATAAAACTAGTATAAATGAATAAAAAATTGTAAGACTAATATTTTTTTAAAACTATTATCATTATTTTGATTTTTTTGAAATTTGAGAGTTATATGCAATTATGCTTTTAATAATAAAACAAAATTTCTTAAATTTATTAAAACAAATGATTATAAAAAGAGGCATTAAAATTTGAGTATCTTTTGGGAGCAATATTCTTAATCACAAACATCCAACTTGTATGCTCTATCCTAGATTATATGTATATATATATATATATATGGGACTAGTGATGATAGGTTTCAAGATGTGTTACTTGGTTTGAGGTATTCATATTATCTAACTTACATGTTAAGTTTATGGTAACTATAAGTGATAGCTCATCATAAACTACTAAATAATAAATCTAACTAGATCTTACTATGTAGTAAAGTGAGCTAAGGTCAAATCGACAAGAAGCTATGTTGAGTTTAAACTATTTTTACTGTTGCGCTAAAGGAAAACAAAAGGAAATAAAAACACCTAAATTTTTGCGAAATTAAAATAAATATAAAAGACAACTAACGAAATTAAAGTAAAAAGTAATAATGCAAAACAAAAAGAAATACATAACAATAAGAGAAAGCTAAGTAGAAGATATATTAGAGATTCAAGACTTAAAACTGATCATCGAAAATATAAAGATTGTGTTTTACCTAAAACATTACCTATAAATGCTACCTTATAGGCACAAACAAGCTCTTACGCCCTTTGCTCCTTCAATTTTAGAAAAAACATAAATGATTATACGATAGAAAATTTATCCCTAACTATGCGATAACCTAAAATAAGTTTTCTAGATTTAATGACACGGTAGCTTTAAGTAATAGAGAACGACTAGCTTAAGTTACAATCGCACAAGTTCAGATTATGTAACTTAGGGAATTGGGATCCTAGGTTAAGTTAATTAAGTTTATCTACAAAACCAATTAATTTGTCGCTACCTATGGTATTTGCTAATGACAATTACAGATCAAAAGCCTAGCAATTAAACTAAAAACCGCTAATAGGATGGTCAAACCTATAGGACAATTCCAAATTCATAGCCTTAAAACTGAATTCCAAATCAATCTTAACCTAAATACAATGCCCAATGCAAACTAAGTCAATTATCATAATTATTCATCCATTGTTCCTTTAAAATCTTCTTACCCACAAAAAATATAGCCTAACATATTGAAATTCATCAAAATAGAAAATAAATTGCAAAATAACATTATAAAAGAACAAAGATAGTTGCTAGAAATTGACCGCAACACAATCTATTCAACTAAAATATCAAGTTCATACAATATTCAAGCATTAAAAAGCCCAAAATCATCAAATATTCACATTAACTAAGAACAAGGTATGGAAAAACCTAATTACAACTAAAAAAGCATTAAAACCACTATGATGGAAGCTTAACAAAACCTAAACATCGAAAATATATGAACCAAAAGTAAAACAGTCATAATATCTAACTTAAAACCTTAAGAATATAAAGAAAATAAAAGGAAACCAAGATGAAAACTCCCAAAGCATGAGATGGTTGTTATTCTCCTTGTTTCTACATCTTTAGGGTCCTTTTATACCTTTTCTAATTAGGGTAAAACTTAGGATGGAGGAAAATTCTCTTTGTCATTTTTATTTTGTGATGATAAAGTGCTTAACAATGATTCATTAACCCTTAATGGTGGTTCGTAACCACCATTAAAGGACCTAAAAATCACCCTTTAATAGTGGTTGTTGCATGCTTCAATGGTGGTTGCCTTCAACTGCCAATGATGGTTCTGAACAGTAGTCTTCCCTCTAATTTTGAGCCAATTCTACCTTACATTAAATCTTTTCAATTAGAACTTATGTCTATTAATTCATCCTGCATGTAAACTCAAAATGAACTCAAATGAGGCACTTTTACATACAAATTGAGGATGAATTCAAATGAAATTACATCTAAAAACTTAATAAAATTCATCCTTATCAAATTCCGCCACACTTGAACCATTACTTATCCTTAAGTAATGACTCAAACACTTTACTCAACACAATTCCAATTAGAAGTCAAGAGTTAATTGAGCATAATAGAAATCAATCAATGCCTTTAATCTAATTCACAAATTTCAACTATATCATGTTAAAAAATAAGGTAATCACAAAAAAAGTACATAATTAGTGAAAAAGTAACCTAATATGGATAATATCAAGCATTTAAGCCATTTCGCATAAGTTTTCACACACACTAGTCCAGGATGATCAAAATAATCGTAAATAACTAAAAACACAACACAATTTGTCTTTTAAGCACTATTTAGGAGTTCACCTAACTTTTTTACACAAGGACAAACACTTTGTCATGAATAACCCTGGTTATTAAACTAGATGCTCCTTTTTAACTTGTCTGAGATGTCATCTAGATTTTTAACGTAAAAGTGAATATTTTATCCTAAACACCCTTGGTTATTAGGTTAGATCACCCTCTCAAATGACTACTAAGACCACTCATAAACTTCAACCTTTACATTAGTTGAGCAAAGTTCATCAAGTTAAAAGCACCAATTTCCTTCAAGTATAGCAATTAACTATTAACTAAAAATCAATATCATTTAAAGTTAATACATTCAAATCATCACCCTAAGACACACTTAGAATAGACATCATCTCCAATGTTCTAAAAACATATGTAGGATGGAAACAAGAATAATACCTTCAATTAAAGAGGCCATAATAATTGTGCAAACAAAGATCGTAGATTCCTTCTTGAATTCCTGTAAAAAAAATAAGTAAAAAAAAAAACTCTCAAATGAAAATAATCCAAAACTTAAGCAGAAAAGAGAAATGACATAAAAACTAAAGGATATGATTGTGGTGCCTCCTAACAAGTACTTTTTTAAGGCTGTTAGCTTGACCCTTGTTTATTCGTGCCTTAACCCACATCTAAAGGAACATTGAATGCCACATGTGAATGGCATGAACGAGTAAATGAGTCAGCTACATCCACCCTTGAAACTGGCTTACAATCACCATGATGTCGCATATCCTAGGAAATGTTGAACTTGATAGCTTGTCCATCGCACTCCACCATTAACTCTTCCCTATGGACATCAATTAATGTATAGGATGTCTTCATAAATGGTCTCCCCAACAAAATGGAAAACTCTTCATCCTATATATCGACAACATAGAAGTTTGCAGAAAACACAAGATCCTAAAACTTCACTAAGACATCCTTAAAAACTCCCTTGGGTTAAGCATTAAAGCCATCTACTAAATGAAGTATAACAAGATTATCTTTTAAAGGGCCTAAATTAAAAGCTTTAAAAACATATAATGACATTATATTCACAGAAGCTCCTAGGTTTATAATGCATTGATCATATCTCATGTTGTTTATTATGTAGGGTATAGAAAATATATTAAAATTGTCATGTTTATGTGGTATCCTTCCTAGTAGAATTACTGGTATTTTTACCCCCACACTTACCTTTAGCTCATCTTTCTTCTTCTTATAAATGCCTTATTCCTTTAATAACTACTTAGTAGCTTTGAGTAGAGGTATAGTTAACTCTAACTCGCAGTAAATATCTAGGATCACTTACTCCTTCTCCTTCTTCTCCTCTTGCTTCTTCTTCTCCGCTTGCTTCTCTTATACACTCAATCCACCTTCTCTTATAAAAGGGAAGGCTTTTAACTTAAGTTAATCTACTATGACACTAGCAAATTTCATCCTTGAACATGCGATATGGAACTCTTTTAAGAACTTATTCAAGTTAGTGACGTAGACGGATCCCAATGAGTTGTTATTCCTAAAACTTGTAAAAATAGATAAAGTACAAATTAGATCAGATCTAAGTAAAACAGTAATAATATCCATCTTAAAACCATAAGAATATAAAGAACATACAAGGAAACCAAGACGAAAACTCCCAAAGAATGACTATGGCTGTTGTTCTCCTTGTTTTTACATCTTTAGAGCCCTTTTATACCCTTTCCAGTTAGGGTAAAACCTACGATGGGGCAAAAACTTCTTTGTCCTTTTTACTTTTTGGTGATAGAGTACTTAACAACGGTTTATTAACCCTTAACGGTGATCTCTTAAACTACTATTCAAAGACTTGGAAAATCACCCTTTAATGGTGGTTGCAGCATTCTTCAACATTGGTTGTCTTCAACCACTATTAATAGTTCTAGGTAGTAGTCCTTACTCCAATTTTACTCTAATTTTGCTCCAAATTAAGTTTTCCAATTAGAACTTGTGTCCATTGATTTAACTTGAATGTAAACTCAAAACGAACTCAAATGAGACACTTTTACATAAAAATTGAGGATGAATATAGATAAAATTACATATAAAACTTAAACAAAATTCATTCATATCAATAAGTTTTTTTTAATTTAGTTTGTTTTTATCTTAAATAGTTAACAAGTCACTATTTAATTTGTTTTAGTATTAGACAATTAATAGGTCTAGAAATAATGTTTCATCCACCCTTTTTGATTTGTATTGTATAATTGAAATAGTCTTGAAACTTAAAATAGTATTAACAATATAATTCTTCTATATAATTCTTTATAATTAAAAAGAAAAAAATAGGATGCTGTTCTTGAATACACAACCAATAAAAAACTTGCAATTTAAATTTATTGTTTAATTAAAATAATGTTAGAACTTGAAATGTATTAATGATGGAGTTCTTCTTAATTAAACAAATGAAAAATGTGTTGTTTATTATTGAAGGGAAAACGTTATTCATAAAAGAAATCAAAAGCAAAATACCTACATAATCATATTTAAGCAAAATCCTTGAATTGACCAAAATACTCTTATATACCTTAAAAATATATTATTAGTCAATAGATTATATTCATAATTCAATGTAAAAAATTCTGTTTATAAATTTTGTTTTTAAAATGCAGAAAAATATCATTTTCTTATTTCTCTGTTAATATTTTTATTTATCTTATTTTGAAAATAGAAAAATAAAATAGAATACAGGCAAACACATCTTTTTTCTCTATTTCTCTATTTT
>JAOXYD010247570.1:0-16638 GCA_028565735.1 Pinacopodium congolense
ATTTTTTAAAATTATAAATTAATTCATAAATTTTATAAAATTTATAAAATAGTTTATAAATGTATTATATTATATAGTTTTTAACTTAACTTTAAATTTAAAAAGACAAAAAAAATTCTTAAAAATTTTTTTAAAATTTTTTTCTGGTACTAGTAGGTACCGAAAGGTATTAGCCGGTATCGACCGGTATTTGAATCCGGTACAAAATTGACAGATTTTGTACCGGTTGATGTCCAGCACCACTGGTACCAGTACAGTACTGAACACACTGGTGCATGGGCCCAAGGGAATGCACACACATCAGGAATAGTCAAGTGCACGTATTCAAGAAACTTAATCATCGGCACGTTTCATTATGATTAAAAATATATAAAATTAAAAATAAGTTTTTAGTTAAAGTAAGCTAATTTGTTTAAGTTTCTAATTAGAAAAAATTAGAAAGAAATTTTTCTTAAAACAAAATAATGTATTTAGTTAAATTAAAATTAAAAATAATTTTTCTAATTAAAATAGATTTTTAATTAAAAATAATTTATTTAGATAGAAAAATTAGAAATATGTTTAAAATTATAATAAAATTAGAAATTATTTTTTAATTAAAAAACACATTTGGTTAGTTAAATAAAATGAATTTTTTAATTAGAATAAAATTAGAAATAAGTCTTCAAATTAAATTTAACTAATTTATTTAATTGAAAAATTAGAAATAATTTTCTAATTACATCAAAATTGAAAATGATTTTCCTAATTGAAATGAAAAAATTGATTTAATTTAATGAAATTTAGAAATAAGTTTTCAAATTAAACTAAACTAATTTTTTTAATTGAATAAAATTAGAAATAAGTAAGGTAATTGGTATTTAATTGTTATATGAATGATGATCGACCATATATATCATTTTTCAATTTTATAAGCAATTAAATTCTAATTTTTCACTTAATGTATGAATTACATGACAATAATATACAATTATAATATTTCTCTTTTATTTTTAAAACTTAGTGTTTCAAATATGGCTATTGTATTATAAAACATTGTCACTGAATTAAAAAAGGGTGAGCAATTAAATAATGATAATTATAAGACATAATCCATGAAAATCTAATATATAATGGGGAAGCAAGAGATTCTAGAATGATTGAACATAATTATGAATGTTCCTGATTATGGTAATACATCCCAATATAAAATGAACATTGATACAAATGAGACTTGAAAGAAAAAGAACTCGTTTACTTATATTACATTATTGAGCAACATAGGCAATGATATTATACGTAAGTTTAAGAAATTTGAATATGTTAAGGACATATAGTTCTCTTTAGTTGTATCTTTTGAAAGTATCTTTATATTTAAATTGAGGTCACTTTTTATCAAGTTTGATAATTATAAGAAGTGTTGTGATCATATAATGCAAATATGATAATTGAGTTATGAGCTACTGGTCATGAATTGTCTGATAAGCAACTAATGTAAGTTGTAATTTGTTACAATTGTTCCTAATATATCAACAAGCACTAGTTTGACTGGTAGCAAAATTACTTTGTTACCTATGCATTAGTAAAAAAATAAAGATAGTAAAGGATACTACGAGGCATCAAGTCTTAAAGGAAGAATACCTTGATACTTCCAAGATGACTTCTAAGGTATATACTATTAATTCTAGTTCATATGAAATTATGAATAAAAAGTATAAGCATCATGATAGGCCTAAGTAGAAAAGGAATAAAAGGCCTAACCACAACACTCAAGACTTGCAAAAGATCAAGTGGAGCCAACATGGAAAAAGAAAATGTTCTTTTAGAAAGATGAACATGGAATGCGATGGATTTATATAGGTGACAACTCAAAAGTTGCTATTTAAAGGATTGACGCATGCAAGTTAGTCATATGTGAAGGTGGTTCTGTAATCCTACATAAAGTATTGTATGCTTTAGAAATTTTGATGGAATCTTATATCTGTGTTATCTTAGGCACACTTAATTTTATTGTAAGCTTCTATAGTGGTAGAATAGATTTGAATCTTGAAAACATTTACTATGGTCATGATACTGTGTTAAATGATTTCATTATTCTAAGTATTATTGATACAAATAATAATAATAGTTATTCTTTTTTTGGTTCATCTAATAATTATAATGTCAATGCAATTTTGTGATATGTAAACTATATCATATTGGTCAAAATTGAATAAGTTGACTAGTAAATAAGGCTTACTAGGTGATTTTTATCTAGTAGATTTGCCTACTTATAAACATTGTCTACTTCATAAAATGTCTAAATCATAAAATGGTAAGGAAGCTTTTAGAAAAGGAGTGTTAAGATTGCATTCATTATAATTAATTCATTATGACATCTATGGTTCAATGAATATAAGGGCAAGAAGTAGAGATATGTATTTTATCACCTTTATAGATGAATGTACTCAATATGATTATGTCTATTTGATTTCTCATAAATCAAAAGCATTTGATTACTTTATAAAGTATATAAATTTGATGAGTTTAATTAAATAATAAAATAAAAACATTGAGGATTGACTGAGGATAAGAATACTTATCTGATAAGTCCATAATTTTATGTGATGAAAAGAAATAAAAATATAATTTATTATTCCTTGAACTTCACAACAAAATGACATCATCAAAAGATTAAATAAAATGCTATTAGAAATGATTAGGTTTATGATAACACAAGAAAATTTTACCAATAATCTTTTAGAATGATACATTGTTAATTTTCACTTATATACTGAATCAAGTGCTTGTAAAATCAATGAGAATCACTCTGTATGAGTTATGGACATGTAGAAGACTTAGCATGCAAAGTCTTAGAATTTAAGTGTATGCTTCCTATGCTTATGATTTCTCTCATAAATATAGGAAATTAACCACAAAAGGGAAAATTATCTTTATTAGATACTTAAAACACTCAAAAGGTGTGTATTCATAAGTGAATAATGCAATGAAAGAATAACTAAATTTGAATTATGAGATATCACACTTATATAGAATGAGTTTCTAAGGCAACAAGAAAGAGGTAAAGAACTATCCTTATATAAGATATTTAATTAAAATGATCTTATTATAGAGAATCAAGTAAAGAGACTTCATCCAAGTGGGAATAATATAGACAATTAATAATTGATTAAAGATCAATTTATATTCCTACTAAGTGAAAATTTACCTATAGTATCTAATCCAAGAGAGAGTAATCAAGATGTGAATAAATTTGTTTCTAATGAATCTCAACTGCATCTGAAATTGAGAGAGAAGTTCATATAATTAGTCCATAAGAAGAAGATGAGTTAAAGAATGTAAATAAGGCTCTTTCTGACCTTGATAAAGATGAATGAATGAAAGTAGTAAAGGAAGAAATGGTTTTCTTAAGCTCAAGTCAAGTATAGGAATTGGTAGATCTCCTTAAAAGGCAAAAAGTAATTAGGAACAAATGGGTTTTAAAAAAAAAAGAAGAGGTTGATGATAGTATCGAAAGATAGAAAGCATGCCTTAGAGCTAAAACATATGCATAACAAGAAGGAATTAATTATAGAAAAACCATTTTCCTTATTCTAAGGTTTATTTCAATTCATCTTATTTTAGCTATAGTAGCTAATGCGGATCTTGATTTACAACAAATAGATATAAAACTAATTTTTTAAATAAAGAATTAAAAGAAGAAATCTCTATGGAATAAGGTCGAGGTTTTGTTAAAACAGGTCAAGAACATAAAGTATATTAATTATTGAAATCTATGTATGGTCCAAGTTCAAGATAATGATATATTTATTTTCATAACATAATAATTTTATATGATTTTAATATGACTAATAAAAACAACTATATATACATTAAAATATCCTAACATAAATTTATGACTTTATCTTTATATGTGGATGTCATTTTAATTACTTGTGATGATTGTGTATTTATAAGCAAATCAAAGACTGGTTGTTATCTAAATTTGAGATGAAAGACATAAGAAAATCTAAATACATTCTTATAGTTAAGACTTCAAGAGATTATTCAAACAAGATATTGTCACATTCTCAAATGGAATATATTCAAATATACTTGAACATTTTCGTATGTAAGATTGGAAATCAATTGAAAATTCTATAACAAAATGTGAAGGCCTTAGTAAAAGTTTTGCCTATTGATACCATAAGAAAGGAAACAAATGAAGGATTTCCCTTATTCCAATGCAATTCGAAGTCTTATATATAAAATGATATGTATAAAATCAAACACTTTTTATACTATTATAATGGTGAGAAAATATTAGTCTAATCTAGAACAATGGCATTTGAAAATAGTAAAGCAAATAATGATCTATCTAGAAAAATGCTATTAATTATGCATTATGTTAACAAAGCAATGATATATGTATATAGTTATAGATGTAGATTTGAGAGGAGATTTTTGTGAAAAAAATCTACCCTGAGATTTTATTTTCTTACTAAAAAATAATGTAATACCATAGAAAATAAGAAACAATTTGCATTGCAATATCCACAATAGAAGTTGAATTTGTAGTGTTTTCAATTGTAGTGTAAAAAATTGTGTAACTTAGAAAATTCTTAGTTAATTTATAAATAATTAAAGGCAATAGTGATTACTTATAATAAAGAATTTCAAAATACTATTGTAAGACCAAGCATATAGAACTAAATATAATTATGTGAAAGATAAGTTATATGAAGAGAAGTGAATATGCAATATATATCTACATGAGATATGATGACTGATCCAATAACAAAGTCAAATTTTTGAGTTACATAAATTAGGCATGTGAATTTATTAAGTTTACATAGATGTTGAAATATAATTAACAAATATTTATATATGTATGTTCATTAATTGTACCGTCAAATTTAAATTTCAAACATATGTTGACACTATTTGACTATATGTCATTGTTTTTTCTGAAATATGTACACTTTATGTGAAGTTTTTTTTAATATAAGTTAAAAGTATATATCAACAGATAAAAAATTTTCCCTCTCACACAGATAATTACTTCTAGTATTTATGATAAATAGAGATGAGACAAAGTTTAATATTTATTATGTAGGTGATAATTGAGACTGAAACTTAAATCATTAATGACACTATCGATAAAGTATATACAAGGAATTGATTTGGAGTGATTAAATGGCCATTGTATTTATCTTGAATTTCCATATATGAGTTATGAAAAGATAAATATTGAAGAAGATAAGTGAACTCAAATCATACATTATATATGTTTAGCTTAGCATCTGTACAACATTGTATAAATAAAAGACATACGTGATGAAAAAAATGAGTGTAACGACCATAGAATGATTAATGTAAATAATAAGATTTTAGGTTACATTGTGTGAGACCCTTAAGGTTAAAAGGAACCTCATTAGATACCCTAATGACTCTTATCTAACTTTTGATAATTGAATTTAAGGTTTATTACTTTAGATTGTTACTACAAAATCATGCAAGATATAATCTTATAGAATAACTTTAGAAAAGTAAATTAAATTTAATTCAAAAGACAATTAAAAGCAAAAGAAGGTCACTTTTTAAAGATGACTCGCATGAAAAATATTCAAAAGTGGCTACCATTTCTTAATTAGAAAATTAAATGCAATCATGATGTAATGAAACAAAAGATATCGAAGGAGAGTAAAAATGTAAGATATAATATAGAGTATAGCATATGGAATCTACTCAAAGGATCAATTTCTTAATCAAGATATCATATACTCTTAATAGATGTATGACAAGGACCTCTTGTGACATGGTAGTCGCATGAGTTATTGAATAAATATGACAACGAGAAGAATTTCAATCGAATAATCTCATCACATGTGAGTAGAAGATGATACCAGAATAACAAATTATCCCTTAACGAGATTAAATGAAATGTTATATCCTTTCAATTTTAAATTGATGAGTTGTATTGTTTTAAATATGTGTATAAGAACTTTTAAATTCAAAATAAAAAAAGTGATGATAATGTTCATCTAAAAAAAATAAATACAATTATTCATTTCAAAAGAAGAATATAATTCTTCGTATAGGAGAATTAGAGTTTGAATAGAAGTCTGCTGCTTAACTATTCTTTAACTTATGGAATATAAGAATAATTCATAAGTGTGATTATTTTTAAATGATACATATATAATGAAAATATCATAAATATTCAATTAACATGATCAATATTTTACATGATGCATATTTGATGAAAATATCTTATTTATTCAATCAATATGATTGATCAATATTCTCTTAACATATTAGAATGAAAACAATAACAAATAAATAAATAAAATTAATGTTAAAATTTTCAAATTAAGAATCTAAATGACAAAAAGATTAATATCTAATTGATTAAATCAAATTTAACAATACTAAATTTGAATAAAATGATTCATTCAAATTTATAGAAAAATAATTAAATGTTCCAAATATTTTCATGTATTCCAATCCGATAAAAACATGTTATTCATATATATTACTCTTTTCTCTTCATAAACAAAAAACTATATGCACTATCTAATTGTTCAATCTTCATAGTCAGAGCAACGATAGCAACATCAACCCTCCAGTTTCACAGTCAAGTAAAACCAAAGTAACAATCAATTGTTTTTTTTTTTAAAAACATAAGAATCAAACCTTTAAGATCCTAAAAATTAGGGAGTAGTCTTGTTTGACTAAAATCCATTAAGATTAATAGTCTATTCGAAGTCGGTCCACTTGTTAGTTCCATCCAATTTTGTAAGTATTAAATAAAAAGGAGAGTTATTAACATGACATAAGCTAGAAACAAAACAAAATGATTTATTAAACTTTAAACAACAAAAGAAGTCAATGCAAAGCAAATGATTTATTAAACTTTAAACAACAAAAGAAATCAATGCAAAGCAAATGATTTATTAAACACCAAAAATTTCATTTGAATAACGTTAGAGATAGTGACAATTTTAATTACTGATTCATTCATTACAAATCAGACGTCTAAGTCAAAGGGAATCTATTAAAAAAAACCAGTAATAGGTCATCATCATTTGTTAATATGTTTCTACCATTACCTAATTTCATTAAATTATTCTGAGTCTCCCTCCTTTCTTTACTGTCTGATGAAGCTTCAGTCCAATGTATAAACAAGTTCTAGGCAGAATCTGAAACCCTGACAGCCATGGATGCTTACAAGTTCCTCCAACTCGTTCCCAACTCTGATGGCACACTAACACGCCTGATTAAACCTCAAGAAATCCCACCAACAACCGACCTAAAGGATCCAACCCTAGTTTTCTCCAAAGACGTAACCATCGACCAGTCAGGCAACAACTGGGCTCGAATATATTTACCTCGGCAAGCTCTTGATTACCCCACCACCACCGTCAACAAACTCCCTCTCCTTGTTTATATTCATGGTGGAGGGTTCATCCTTTTGTTTACTCCGGCAACAAGCTTCCTTCATGACTTCTGCTTCGAGATGGCTTCTGAACTCAACGTCATCGTTGTGTCGTTGGAGTATCGTCTCGCTCCGGAACACAGACTTCCGGCTGCTTACGACGACGTCATGGAGGCTCTCCACTGGGTCAAGACCGGCGAGGACGAGTGGCTGAGAGAATACGCTGACTATAGTAAGTGTTTCCTCATGGGATCTAGTGCAGGGGGTAACATAGTTTATCACGTAGGTTTACGTGCTGTGAATGATGATCTTGAGCCCTTGAAGATCAGAGGGCTGATGTTGCACCAACCATTCTTTGGTGGGGTGGAGAGGACTGAGTCCGAGATGCGATTGGTCGACGACCCTATTTTACCACTGGTTGCTAGTGATCTCATGTGGGACTTGTCGTTGCCAATCGGAGTTGACCGTGATCACGAGTATTCCAATCCAACGGTCAGAGGAGGATCTATACTGTTGCGAGAAGTGGGGAAGTTGGGTTGGAGAGTATTAGTGAGTGGAGGTGAATGTGATCCGTTAATTGATCGACAAAGAGAAGTTGTTAAGTTAATGGAGGAGAAGGGCGTACAGGTTGTCAGCTACTTTGATGAAGAAGCTGGTCATGGAGCAGAATTTCTGCAACCCTCTAAGGTTACGCCATTGTTGAAGACCTTCAAAAGCTTCATCGATTGAGATGTCTAAACTACAATTTCATGCAGTTGAAATAAATAAAGGGCTTATGTTGATGATTTTATCTCATAAGACTCCCATAATAATTCATCGATGAGCTTTTCGGCATCTATTTTAGATATTTCGAAATCAATATTTTAAATTTGAAATTTCGTTGTGATTGAATAATTATAATAAACACAAATAAATTAATGTACCGTAGCATTAACTATGATATTACAGGGTTAGTGTTATCTTACAATTTTAAGAATAGAGAAGTAGATTCTTTTATAATTACATTAATTTTAATAATATCTTTATAATTTAAAATTATGACAAGAATGTCCTATAGTGTATATTAAAAATATTAAATCAATAAATTTTTATCGAATTTTTTTCAATTTAATGTAACAAAAATTATTATGTGACTCATATGATAAACTCTTAGGGACGGCTCTAATTCAACTTTAATAACAAATTTTATTAAAATAACTCAATAAAATATTATATTTTTAAAAATATTTAAAGTATTCCTATATATATATATATATGTATACCAAATTCGTCTCTATTTTTAACTTAATTATTTTATGTTTTTTTATGCTGGTCTTATTGTGTTATTTCAATTTATTCAATTTGGTTAGAGTGATTCAAATTGGAAATTGTAATTCGTAGATAAAAAACATGTTTGATATTATTTTTCGTTTTTATTTTTTATTTTTATTTTTATCTTTGTGTATTGATTTTTATTTTTATTTTTATTTTTATCTATGTGTATTGGTTTTTGTTATATTTTTATTGATTTTTGTGTTTTTTTTAAAATTTTTGTGTTGTATTAGTATATTATTTTTTTCAATTTCTATAATATTTTTATTAATTTCTTTATTTTAAAAAATAAAAAAAAAATAAAAAAATAAAAGAAGAACCAAACATTCCCGAAGTATTCGATTTTTACTAATAATCTCTAAATTGAATTAATCTTGAAACAGGCTCTTATCTTGTAACTGGGCTCTTCCAAACTAGAAATAAAGAGAAGCCCAATGCAGGAATGCCGAACATAATAGACCAAGCCCTAGGCTTCAATGTTCCCTACAGTGCTGTATCTTATTTTTGAGCTTTTCTTTCTTATGAAGATCAACGAGTTTAGGGGATGTTTTGGTTTCATTCTCATTTTTAGTTTTGATTTTTTATTTTTTTAAAATACAAAAATTTAAAAAAAGTATATTAATATAACATAAAAATCGAAAAACAGTAAAAAATAAAAAAAATGCACAAAAACTAAAATTAAAAACTAAAACTAACATTCATTCCAAATAAACTCTTAATAACAAACTTTTCGCATTTCATATTAACTCTCGTTTCATTGTAAAAATTAGCCATTATAATAATGATTACGAATTTTACTAATTGACAAATAATTACGTGCCTTAAATATGATGTAAAAGAGGCTTTTGGTTTCAGTTAAAGAGAAATTTGAAGCTGAGAGAGTGAGGTCCAAGGCCCAAGTTTCAAGCTGAGGCAGGGCACTATTACTTTCACTAGTAAAAGGATTTTAAAGTTTTTTCTTTTGTAAGATATGCTCTTTGATCTCGTCCGACAAAAGAAAATCATTGATACAGTTGGAACATTAATTATTAATTCCTTCTAACAACCCACTTAATCATAGAATGATTAACTAATTGCACTTCATTTTTATTCATGGTGTTTCACATGAGGTAAAATGATTAAACTTAATGTCATTTTCTTTTTGTTTTTTCTGAAAAGTAACTTAATGTCATTGTCTTGTGGTCAAATTCATTCACTAAACTATACACACTATAAAATTTAAGGGGTTATTTGGTATTGTTGTAAGTTATGATTTTTAGTTATAATTTTTATATATTTATATTAATTTTTGTATTTTGTCCTCGATTTTTGTGTTATATTAGTGTGTTGTTATTTTCCGATTTCTATATTTAATAAAACAAAAAATTAAAACCTAAAATACTAACCATACCAAACAAGCCCTTAAGGGAAAAAAAACACTACCACACAAACTATTCAATAATTTATTTGGATGAGTTTGCAAAAGATAGTATTAATTACGTACTAAGACATACTTAATTTCATATAAGTGTATGTTAAATAAAAATTTTAGGAACACATAATAATTTATTAATTATATATTAAATAAATTATTAAACAAATTTACAAACCAAATTAAATGATAATAGTTAAATATATTTAATGATAACGTATAAAAAGTTGTCTCACGTTAATTATATAATCTCCTAGCAATTATAGAAACATTTTTGTTCAAAGATGAAGAAGGGCCTACGTGGCAAATTAATCTCTAAACTTAAGAGTTTTGATTATTAAATTTAATATAATAAGGTGGAATTGAATTCCCTTCACGTCTTCTAAAGATTTTGGAGAGGATAAGAGATATGAGGGAGTGCATCGGCTTGTATCCAAGTCGTCGTGTTGCCCTCAAGATATCTCCACAAATTTCATAATCAAAAGTATGCAGCCAAGAGAAAAGACAACCAAAATTTGGAACAAACATGACAACAAAAGGAGTGACTGGTTTGGCGATGTGCATCGTGTGTTGGACATCCTGAAGGTCAATTATGAAGTGGAACAAAAAATTTTAATTAATTGATACAAAAAACAAAATTTTGATTACAAGTTATCATGATAAATAAGTCCAATTTGGAGTGATTTAATTGATTAGAATACTGTACCTAACAATAGATATAGAAACTAGATTAATTACACTAAGTTTGAATATTAATAAATCGAATGACATTCTAAATAAAAAATTTTAAATTCTATATTTACTCGTATCGAAAAAGTTCATCTATTTCATTTTTAGAGAGTACTTACAATCAAATTCTAGATAGTTTTGATATTTGATTAGACAAGAAGTTGAAACTCTTATGTCTCTGCTAGGAGCTTACTTGAGCATTGATTAGCTTCAATTAAATGGCTATGCTTCTCTAATTTTGCATTTGTATACGTGAAGTTTCTTAGATACATAAAACTTAAGTGTTGTATTATCTTCTACTCTTGTCTTTTTATTTTTTTTCACTCACTTCTTATTCTTGACATCGACAGGTTTACCGATAAAAACAAGCAAAATTTTGTCGTGAACTAGTATCACAAAAATCAAAAAGAAGTTATGATTTTGCATGGAAGCGCCTGATGGAGACTGCTCGTGCGCAAATTGGTCCCCAACTTGTTTGTAAGTAAATCTACTTTTGTTTTGATTCAATAAAGGTCGATTTTCAGGGCTTTGGCTCATCTGATGATTCATCGAGCAAACATGTGGATACTGACAATCTTCGTTTGAATCGATAGTCCTTTCCTCTGTGAATTCATTTTTGGTTAATCCTATGTTGGTAAATGGTCAACTTGGTCCGGCATGAACATTATCCTCGCATGGAATTGCTTGAAGAAACCAGACCAAGTTGTATAAATGTCGATAATAATACTTAAATTACATGTAATTTTGCAGGCTGAAAACGAATTTGACCTTCTGTGAGACTCTTAGGGCTTGTTTGGTATAAATTAAGTTTTCAGTTTTAATTTTTATCACAAAAATTGAAAAAGACAACGCACTAATACAAAACAGAAATTGAGGATAAAACACGAAAATCAATATAAATATATCAAAATTACAATTAAAAATCACAACCCACAGCAATACCAAACGACTCCTTAGGTTATGTTTAGTTTAATTTTTATTTTTTGTTTTTATTTTTTATTTTTTAAAATACAAAAATTGATTAAAAAAATACATTAATACAGCACAAAAATCGAAAAAGAAAACATAACAACCAATACAAAAACACAATAATTGTAAAATATGGCTTTAATTTCTTCGGCTTGCTTTTTCAATAAATACACCTTATTAGTGTTGTTCAAATGCCGAGTCCCATAATCAAATTACAAACATGCTTAGAAAAAATAAAATGTAAGAAATAGATTACATTCATCATATAGTTCTTGTATTTTCTAGTATGAAAGATCCAATATTAGCTCTTTTGTACTCGTTTTAAACAAGAAGAAAACTTTTTATTAACATCAAAAGATATGAATTACATTAATATCTTTTGTACTAGGGCAGTTCAAATGTCGAGTTGAGCAGAATAATCAAATTAAAAACATGTTTTTAAAAAATAAAAATATAAGAATTGATAACAAATTAAAAGCAAACTCCTTTCTAATTTAATCTATCTCGAAACATATATTAAATATTTCTCTCTTTTTTTGTTTTTTTTTTAAGTGTTAAAGATACAATATTAGAGTGTCAACCCTTTTTAAGAAGGAAACTTTTACTAACATCAGAAGATATGATTCATAAACCCTTACATGTAAGTTCAATGGAGGATTCTGAATTTCCAGCCATAAGTTTGGGAATTGGACTCTTATCAAAGATGAAAGGAAGATGGTATCACGAATAGAAAAGAATATATATTTATGTAAAACATTAAAATCACTGTGTCGAGTGAATCAAAACTAGAATTGGGAACAAAAGAATTTGTTTTATAATAATTATTTTTTATTAAAAAAAAAGCATTGAAGCAAGGGAACAGGTAACGTACAGGTGGGATGAGCGGTAGGGGACAGGTGAGCAAAGGTTGAAAGAAATCCCAAGAAATGTCGTTTTGTAGTAATGATAAAAGAGAATAGTTTGGTTTTGTTGTATTTATATATGTATTTATGTGTGTATTTATTCATAATAACAACAAAGGATTGAGAGTGAGAGGAGAAGACAGGATTGGAGGTAGGAGGGTGATGACAGTATATACAACAAAGACTTCCACGTGATCAACCCCAGTACGAGTGTGGGACTGTCATTGTCCTTACTTGTGGCGGCTGTCTAAACCTATAATGTTTGTTACCTATAATTTCCCACTTTTTTTTATTATATTATTATTTTGATTTCTATTACGGTGAATTTAATGTTAAAATTAAATTTACATTATGTATAATTGTTTATGTAATACGCAATCTATAAATTAAAACTTCTACTGTATTAAGTTGTTGATATTGTAATTAGTGGAGAGTTTGATTAGCTACTTCTGAGGATTTAATCCATGATAAATAAGATTTATCTTTGTTTTTTTATTGTTCTATTAACATGAACCATACTGTTAATGCAATTTATTGTAATTATATTTACATTATTTATAGGCTCACATACAATTTGTAAATTAAAACCTTCACTATACAAATTCTTGATATTTTAATTAATAAACCGTTTGATTAGGTATCTCTTAAAGATTTAAATTATAGTAAAAAAGATTTAATTTTTATTTTGAATTTAGTTTACTATCACCACCAAATTGTTAATGTAATTTATTATAATTATATTTGTGTTACTTATAATTGCTCACATTCTATAAATTAAAACTTTCACTATACCAAATTCTTGATATTGTAATTAATAAAGTGATTGATTAGATAGTTGTAAGAGACTTAAGTTATAGTAAGAAAGATTTGATCTTTTTAATTATTGTTTTCAATTTATTACCAAAGTTTAATATCACAACTAAACTTTTAATGCAATTTAACGTAATTATGTTTACATTATTTATAATTTCTTGTAAAACATGCAATCTACAAATTAAAACTTTCTTCGCTATACCAAATTCTTCATATAAGTGGTGGAATTGAGCATATTGATGTCTTTAAGCTCTTATGCCCATATTAAACTATTAGCTATAATCTTAAGTGTGGTGGATTGAGAAAGATTTAATCTTTGTTTTTGCTAGCTGTAAGCTTAATGGTTTTCATTAAAAGAAGATAAAGGGTCGATGGAAAGCTAAACCTTTTTTTTTTAAGTTTTAGATTAGACGTGTAGGCTCGTGAAGTTAGCTCATAAGCTACTCATATATTGACACTTTTTGGATCGTTTTAGCTACTAAAAAACAAGCTTTAGTGACACCTAACAATGACAAAGCATAGCTAAATCAGGGTTTAGTTGAGTGAGATATGAAATTACACCTAATTGTATGACCGTTTTATAGTAGTTATCAGCGACTATCACATTTAGAAATATTCTAATTACCCTTTTTATATATATATCTAAGAATAATTTCAATATTTTCACTATTAACAACCTATATATAAAAGGACTACTAAACATTTCTCATTATTAACTTGATGATAGTTATAAACTACCGAACGTTTCCCTTTATAGAATAACTTGGTGATAGTAAATGATAAAGCTTATAACTACATGGGGACTTGCCACCACCTCTCTTTAAATAATTTTTTTTTAAATTAAAATTTTTAAATATTAGAAAACATGACGAGAAAGAATGTTGCAGCATTTAAGGACAAAGACCACGACAAATGTTGCAAGTATTCCATTCCAATGAATGCTAATGCTGCAAATCCTTCCAAATCTCCAGATAGAACAAGACGACAATAATGAAACCACAAACCACAATATATATTCTTAGCAGAAGGATACAGTACAAAGAAAGCTCTGTCTATCCTTTGTTGGATTCTAGCAAAACCCTATTCCTCTTTATCATTTAAATTTGTGGGCCATTTCCTATATATATATATATATATATATATATATATTCAATTTTGATTTTAAATTTTATGCTATTGCCTAGCTAGCTACTCATGTGTGTCCAAATAGACTTAAAAATAAACAAAATTATGGCTTGATGCGAGCTGTGAGAGCTTAGATTCGATTGTCATGGAATCTCTATGAATTAATACCTAAATCCTCCACAATTGCCTAAAAGAAAATTGATACAATAAGAGTTTAAAATATAGAAATATAGGCATGTTTGGTAAAGCTTTGGTTTCTTATTTTTTAAAAAATTAAAATCGAAAAAAATAATACAAAAATTAAAAAAAAAACACATTAATACAATTTAAAATTTTTAAAAATACAAAATTTTTTAAAAAATACAAATCAATACAAATATACAAAAATTATAACAAAAAATCATAATTAATAATAATATCAAACGGACTCATATAATTGCTTTGTTTTTTCTTTTAAATCTTTTAAAAAGTACTCATTTTTATATTTTTGAAGTTTTTATGATAAATTATGAAATCTGGCGCTGTGAGAACTTAGATTCAATGGTCATGGAATCACTATGAATCCAAACTTCAATTCTCCACAGTTGCCTAATGCGAAAAGTGATATAAGAAGAGTTTAAACTATAGAAATATAGTTTTTTTTTCCTTTTACACCTTTTAAAAAATTTCCATTCTTTATTTTTTTTAAATCACATTTTTGTGTTTTAGAAGTTTTTTGTCGTAAATTATAAAATCTAAATAAATCGAAACACATTTTCATATAACCTGGAATTTAAAAATACTCGAGTTTTGAATTTTTGGTAAATTATATAAAATAATATAATTATAATTTATAATTGATAGTCCCATCACCCATGTAACATTAGAGGATAAGTACGAGTTTATCAATTTTGGAATTAAAGGAAAAAACAGGAACAAAGTGGACGGTTTTATTTTGTCTTGTAGAACCTATGAAATTGGATATGTGTTTAATAAAATTCTCTAATAAAAATTCTTAATTTTATAGGAAATTGACCCAGCTGTTCCAACTGTAGAGATCACATGGCATTAGGGTCTTTTGGTTCTTCTTTGAAACGGGACTTGGAAGAGGACAAGCTTCGATATTGGAAGGCAGCCATTTGGGTGTTTCTTCGACTCTATGGAAAGTTGGGAACAAAATAAAATAAAATAAAATATCCATTTGCATAAATAATCCTTTTGTCCTGGGATTTGATCTGTTGATCACTACACTGAAGCAAGATTGATAATTTTTATGTTATCATTTCACCGGCAAGATAATAACCTATTAACATCTCTACTAGAAGAGGTGCTCTTTTTATAAGTTTAGTTGGTTGTAAATTGTAGTTTTGTATTGTGATTGTTATATTTTTGTATTGGTAATTGTATTTTTTTATCGATTTTTGTATTATATTAATGTGTTTTCTTTATCGATTTTTATATTAAAAAAATAAGAAAGCAAAACAAAACACGAAAACCAAAGTAAATAAGCTTTTAGTGTTGAAGAATCCTAGTTATTAAAGGTTTAATGTA
Source organism: Pinacopodium congolense (assembly GCA_028565735.1). Taxonomy (NCBI): domain Eukaryota; kingdom Viridiplantae; phylum Streptophyta; class Magnoliopsida; order Malpighiales; family Erythroxylaceae; genus Pinacopodium; species Pinacopodium congolense. The sequence goes on from JAOXYD010247570.1 coordinate 16,187, forward strand.
TTAAATAAGTCATTAAGTTTACTTATTTATGCAATTATGGCAATCATAACAAAAGTTTTAAGCATGCAATGCCAACTTAATCACAATACATTCTAAACCAATTATCACATTCTATTGTAGTATTTAGTCATTTATTTAAAAAAAGAATTAAACAGTTGTTATTTGTTCAATGTATCTCTCTTTAAATAAAATTATTTAATAAAATAATAATTAAAAAAAAGCCTCGATATAAATATTTAGTAGTAAACTTTTAATATATCATGACTCTATTTTCTTATCTTGAAAAATTAGAGAAGTTTTAAAAGATTCGAACTTGAGATCTCAAGTATTGAGAAGTATTTGAACATTTTCATATCGCTTTAAAAAATTAAAATTTCTCCTAAATATAAATGCATTGGCATTAACCATATTTGTGCTAGAATTATGACATTTCTATTGTGTTGTGTATCTTT